>JAZHYW010052462.1:0-10042 GCA_037355805.1 Ixodes ricinus
GTCTATACCAGAAAATACGCCAGAAATGAAAGACGTTTACAACTTCCTGTCACGCCGAATTAGAGCGCAGCTTTTCAGGAGGAGGGGGGAGGGTACTGAGGGGAGGGTATGCCCATCCTTCTCATCCGTACCCTCTCTTCAATCCGTCCTCCTCTTCTCCTCCTCCCGTGCTCCTCCCCTCTTCCTCTGCCTCTCCTCCTCCCCTCCTTTCCTCGTCCTGCTCTTCACTTGAGGTATTTCGATTTGGGGATTTAACGTGCTAAACAATCTGAGAAAGATATCTGTATATTGTGGTATTCTCGCTCACCGCTTGTGTGGAGAAAGGAAATATAGTTCTCACATCCGGAAGTTCAACTCTGTTTAAGTTCAGCCGGTGCCAGGCAACAGGACAGCAGGAGCAAGGCGGGAATATGAGACAGCGTTAGAGTCAACACTTTGACTAAGTACGTGATACTCTCGATGTCATTCTACTTGCTGCCGGCTCTGACGAAGACTGCTCGGCGTTTTTGATTTCCTCAGCATTAGTCTTGAGCGCGCTCCACCGAGATGGCACAGCAGAACAGCGAGTGCGCGTCCCTCGGGACCCAGAATATGTGTTTCTGCACGACCGGTATGCAGTTCTTTGTCTTGCACGAAATATTTTGTGAGTGCTGTAGGCGAGAGATACAGAGCTGCCACGAGCAAGCCTTTGTCGACCTTGACGGCACACAATTTACCAACTTCGCCTGACGTGCAGCAGAGATCGATGGGTTCAGCACAGACCCGAACCCTTGTAGCTGGCCACTTGGATAACGAGTACACCACGTTTTCATACGTGCCCCTTTGTGATTTATGAATGGTGATATCACTTGCCTGCACAACGGGTAGCTGGCCTCTCCCCCACCTCCTCTGCACCTCCCTCCTCCTCTCCTTTTCTTACCACCTCCTCCTCCTCCCCTCCCCCTCCTCTATCTAATGACGTCACGTGTGACGTCATTATGGGAGACGTCTCATAATGCAACGCGCGGTGACGTCATTGTGGGAAACGCCCCATAATTAAATGCGCGGGCCACACGTGACGTCAAGCGTAACGTCATGTGTGACGTCATTATGGAAAACGTCCATAAAGCAACGCGCGGGCCACACGTGATGTGTGACGTCATTATGGGAAACGTCCCAGAATGCAATGCGCGAGCCACGCGTGCCGTCACCTGTTACGTCATTATGGTCAACATTCCCTAATGCAACGCGCGGGCGAAACGTGACGTCACATGAGATGTCATTTTAGGAAACGCCCCATAATGCAACTCGCGGTTACGCCGACGGCGACGGCCGCGGCAAAGGCGACTCCGCTCAAGTCGGAAACGGGCGCCTAAGAGCTGCGCTCTAAAAGCAAAAAAGATGTGATTGAAATAAAATTTTCACATTTCAATTCCTAATTGATTCAGCATCTCGGTATCTTAGCCACAAAAGCACTCCACGAAAACTCCATACACGAAGCAGGAACTGAGCTTCGCCTAAATGAAATGTAAGCCGTATTGCCGAATCGGTGTTCATGATTCTTAAAACACATATAATCCGCCTAAAAAAAGATACTAGCCATCTGAGGGTATTTATTGTACCCCCACGATTTATGCGCAGTCAGTACATTCGTGAAGCAACATTTTCACCTGCGGACTGAGTGGGAGGCCTGGCAAGCAGTGAACAAAAATGCTTTGATCTCGCAACCGTCATCAACGTTCATTAATTGATTGGTTTCAGTCTTGTTTCACTGGTTGATTTCAGTCTTTTGGTTGATCAAAGTCTAAAGCTGCTCCCAATTTCAAATTTTTAACCAATTTTGGGCACGCAAAAGTTGTACTTTTGGCAAATATTCATCCCGAAAAAACGAAAATCGATAGATTTCACCTTTTATCTCTGAATCGGCAGAAGTCTTGAAAAATGCGGAAATATGCTGATAACAGGCTTGAGTTGAGCTAGTTGGTGCATTACTAGGATAGGGCCAGCTTGAACTTGGGAGACGAGAAAACGTAAAAAACCGCGGCTAGTGTCACGCACTGCTGGAGATGTCAATCTGGGTTGTATGTGGAATGCATGTGGCTCTCATTTCATTTCATTTCATTTCGTTTCATTTTATCTCATCCTTAGACTGTATGGCGCTTTAAGGATGAGCAGAAAAGAAGAAGCACGCAGTTAAGGTTCAAGAAGAGGAAGAAGCATTAAATCCATAGTTGGTAGTCCAGCAGTATCTCTATCTCTGTCTCTTTCTTCTATCTCGGTTTTTACGTTTTCTCGTCTCCCAAGTTCAAGCTGGCCCTATCCTAGTATGCTGATAAGTCAGAAGCAGTTAAAACACTGTCTTACACCCTAGTTACACAGGCACTTTCAACTGTCGTTGAGTCTACGACAATTATTGGACCCAACTGTCATTGAACTCAACTGAACTGAGATGGTACAACACGGCTCTATAGAACCAGTTGAAGCTAAAATGAAACTAGTTCTTGTGCCACGGGATGTCTAATTGTTAAAGTAATTTACTCGGAGACAAACCTTTTATTTATTATGAGTATATCTCATAGTATGTTCAATAAATTGTTGATTTTTATCGGCGTTTCGACGAGTACCAAACCAGATTCAGGGCCAGGTTCCACATAGTTTACGCCACGTGGTGCAAGCTACCGCCCGCTACAGTGGGTGCACCCATTACTATTTGCCAATTTATACAGCATGGTCTCTCCGCCATCTTCGCTTGTTTGGTGGCTTGACGGCTTGTCGGGATCGTTTAAGCGGCAGCTCTGACGCCTAAACCTATTCCTTCCGGGAATGTTTGCTGCTACGATTTTTTCTGGACGCCTCCCCTGCATTCCGAAAGAGTAAGTGCGTTGTAGACAATGGTCGGCGGCAGCGGTCTCGCGGACAGTCGCCATTTTACCTCCGTTGGGGAAGTCCATTCAGTTGAACTGAAGGTAAGGGAGCTCAGTTGAACTCAACTGTCACTAGCGACTCGATGACAGTTCGCGCCGCCGTGTAACTCAAGCCGATTGTGATTGAGTTCACTGTAGTTGACTCAATTTGGCAATTGAGAGCTCCCGTGTAACTAGGGTATTAGCTAGCCTTAGGTCGTTTTTAGTTTCGTCATGTACCCCTTTGCTCTTGGGTGAGACTCAAGGGGGGAAGGGGCCCTAAGCTGGATATTTGGCGAAAATGTCTGCGAGATTTCTGACCGCCGCGAATGGCCAGCTCCTCGCGCTTGACCTTGGAGCTGGCCACTCCCGGCCGTCAGGGGTCTCGGCTACTTTATCTCCAAGTGTCTAGCGTAGAGCCCCAGCTATGGTGGTATTCTTCCACGCACTCGGTGCTCTCGGGCAAGGTCGGGTATCCCAGCGGGCGGCAGAGACCAGTCGGAACTGGTGTGCGATTTGCGTGCGGACTCCGTGTACTCCGTTTCACCATTCGATGAATGGCAGATGGCGCTACGAGCCACTGAAGCCATTCCAATGTCGCCTGATTGTCACACGATCTTCAGGAAGGGGAACAAGTGATTCACGGGACGCGTCCTCATTTGACGCTTTTGATGGTGCTGCGATTGGCTGCGATGTCATTTAGCGGCAGCTGTGATATATTTCATAAGGTGAAGCGGAGTATAGCAAGCCCCCTCATTTCCTTTACCTAATTTACACAGAGACGCCATTAGCACGCTGCACACTGGCTAGTGAAGAAAACTATCCCAGCGAAGCACGCGAGATGACAGCGCATCTCGATTTTTCTTGGCCATACGCATTTCCTGCGACTCTCCTACAAATACGCGCCTAGTATTCTGACTTTAAAACTACCGTCTGTCTTTGTGGCCATCAATATATTTATTTATAAACACCCCGTGTATTTTTACGTCCTCTAAAGGTAATAAACCCTTAAACTATAGGTATGTACATGCCCCGTTCACGGCACTTCACTAGACTCGACATGGCAAGATTTGTCGCTTTATAAGTTCAAACACGGAAAAATAATGCAACAGGTTTTATATAGATTTTGTTAGTGCATTACATTAAGCTTCAATTGGAAGATTTTAACAAAAATTGAAAATGAACTTTTTTAATTGATTTTCAAAATAATTCATATTAACTCAAATGGCCCCATTTGACTGTTTCTTGTAAGTTTGACCCGCCAACCAGAACCACAGTATTTAGCGCAACATAACAAGATCATGGCAACCCCGTTGCAAAGTTTGAATGTAGTCGCATCTCTATATGGATTGGAAAAATATATAAATATTAAGCGAAATGTCGCAATGTTCCGTGTTAGCAATTTTTTTGTCGCGAACTAACGACGTTGATAAACAGTTATAAATTCTTTGGGTCAATCCTTTCTATTCGTAATTCTCCAGTAAACATTTTTTTGGCCCGTAGCCGCAGCAGTTGTTTTGGCGGAAGTGCCCAAATGGCAAATTTGCGCAATCCGAAAAAGCGGACCGGATGCAGACTGCGCTTGTAAGTTTTTTCTCCTAGACAGAAAAAAAAAATGAATTGCGAAACAAAAGTTGGTTTGCTTGTGCTTGTCATAGAGTACGGAAAATATATATTTTTCATCAAAATTAAAAGTGGTCACCTGGCATGGTTGCCTAAACCTTTCTGCAAATAACGATAAAAAAGTTTTTTTTTTCGCTTTTTACAGTATGTGACAGAATAAAGTTACGCGTCGAAGCTTCGACAACAATAAAACAAGGCATTTAAAAGTACTGCGGGCGCCCTGGGGTAGGGGGGGGGGGGGGGCGGGCAAGGTTTCATTGATCTCTTGACATCGTGAACTTGTTGTTTTTATGGTAAAGTCGTGGGGCTATCCTCATATACTATTTGCCAGTTCCTCGTTTGCTTGTTCAGCCACATGTTATGTATTGGTTTGAAAAAACAAAGGGGATTTATGCCACGCCAACATATTGCCGGCGTTTTTATTTCTTAATATTTCTCAGCGTAATGCAGGACAAGTTGATAGTGATAAATACACTTGATGTTCCTAAAGAAATCATGCTGAAATATACGTCTCATTTGAGCTAGTTCAAACCACAGGGGATCCTAATAACGAATCCCGGACAAAAGCTCACCGGACAAACGCTCACCGGACAGAAGCTCACCGGACAAAAGCTCACCGGACAAAAGCTCACCCATTTTTTCACAGACCCGGACAAAAGCTCACCGATTTTTTTCACAGACCCGGACAAAAGCTCACCACGAGAAAATTTCATGTTGGTCTTAACACGAGTGCGGACAACTTAGGTGCATGCGTGCGACACAAAAAGGCAATGATAAATTAAATCTGACAGGCACATGGTTTGTTGATTTGAATACAAACAAGTTTATTTCTCGATTGGTTAGAAGCGAATGCAGTCCCCTACTAGCTCCAGCAGTCTTGGCAGATCTCGGTGTACATGCAAACTCTCGCAAATATTTCTAAGACGATTATGCAGGCGCAAAGTGGTTTTTCGCACCCGCTTTACTGTGGGCTCACCTCTCCGGGCTTGAGTCAGTGCCGTGGCAACGAGCGCCTGATTTTGCTGTAGGCATTCAATCAGCCTGAAGACGCTTGGATGGGCGTGGCCGACGAGCTTCTGGAACCCGGTACTCCATCCTTCGCAGGTGTTGTTCATCCGGTCTTTATCTTGAAGAATGGCGTCGTACATATTCCACCGTATCGGGGAAACTCCGGTCGTCGTCGGCGCAGAGCCAGGCGAAGGGAAGATTTCGCTCTGGGTGCCGCCGCAGATGGAACAAAAGTATAACGGAAGCGGCCGTTGACATACGGGCAATCAAAATAGTCCAGCAGGTAGACGATGTCACCGGTAGACTTTTCCCTGGTGGTTAGTTATTTTGGAACAAGCTGTGGTGGAAGGAACGCGAGCCTATCTAAAATTCCGTACAGTTTTCTAAATTGGTCACCTGTCTTGTACTTTTCCAAAAGGCCCAACACCCGTTCTTTCAAAGTCTTTTTAAAAATTCGCAACTCATTGGTGGATGGGGTACAAGTTCTCCTAAAAATGGTCCAATGTCCATCGCGTCAGCACTTTATTTAAACCCGTGTTTCGCCCTGGTAGCAAAAAAAAAAGAAAAAAATCGAGGTGAGCTTTTGTCCGGGTTTGTCAAAAAACGGGTGAGCTTTTGTCCGGGTCTGTCAAAAAACGGGTGAGCTTTTGTCCGGTGAACTTTTGTCCGGTGAGCTTCTGTCCGGTGAGCTTTTGTCCGGTGAGCATTTGTCCGGTTACCCCTAATAACTACTCATGCCCAACCAAGCTATTCCTATAGCGTTGTCACTCGCTGTTTTTTTTTCCCACTTAAAACGTTTTTCGGTGAGGTGATCAGCCTATAAACCTGTCGCTGGATTATCGCCATATTTATCAGCCGTTCAGACGTAAAACTGACATTATCGCTAAACGCCTGTCATGTTAAAATGTTTAACGTATGCAACACAACTGCCTAGCAATTTGCCAAACATTTTGTTTTTTGGGGGGGATTTTTGAAAACTATGCAGCAGTACTTCGGCCTTACCTGACAGGATGTTTTGTGGTAGAATACGATTTGGGTCGGTAAATTTCGGCCAAAGCATCGTTGTTTCTATTATGGCATGATTGCTTACTCCAGTCAAGGAAATTTAGGCTCCCCCGCAAGGAACCACTTCTATGGAAATGACCTCGATATTTTCTTGTCGCCTCGTTAAAAACGTATACAGTCTATAGTTAAATGTATACGTGGTGAAGAGGGACTTTAGTACGACCCATCGATTTCGCCACCTAAAGAAACTTCCTGTTAATTCAGACGTAATTGCTTTTTTATCGGTTCTCATAACGCTTTTGCCTGTCGCTTTTTTGTCGCCGCTTTCCCGTGTCGGTATCGTATCATACGTTTTCACGAAGTTAGCCCACCATAACGTGTACGCTACGTTCAAGAAATTAACTGTATAAATCAATTCCAATGATGTTCCCGAATTTAAGCAGGCACCCAATAAAGCGGTCGGCATCGTGACCATTATTCTGACGCTCGATCATAATACTATTTTTGGTTCGTTGCTTGCAGTGGTAAGTACATAAATATGAGCAAAAATTGTTTCAAAAGGTAACATGGTTTCAGTCCCAAAAACACGCGTGTCGGAGCGAAAGCAGCAGATATGCCTGGACTGCTATTTTTCTTCTTATGCACGGCCCAGACCGGGATATTGGCACACACTCCGGGACAGCTCCGGATGATTGAATGCTGTACCAGGACGCCCCTTTCTACGGTTTAACACCAATCGCGCTGCTCTTCATAACAGCGGCGGGTTGCACATAGTCGAGCGTTTACGCAATACTATCATGTGGTCGTCTCGAATCTGACACCGCCGAGAAAGTCACTTTCGTGTTGGTCGCGGAAAAGACCGTTACAAAACACCTTCGCTCGGTTGGCAGGTCATTTTTTTGTTTTTTGTTTTTTGTTTTGTTTTGCTCTTTGTGGAATTCATCCGCGAAGCATGAAAAACGCGACGAGCTATCACGGAAAACTTTCTGTTGCGACAGTTGGGCGTTGTGGAATGCAAGCTCAATTTGAAAAATGGATATTAGGATTGATACTCCTTGCCCAACATTATAAGGGCAGTTTGCGAATGGCAATCGCTGAATTCGCTGACGGAAATTTAATGGTGGAAACTTTTAAGCTTTGTTGGTCGCCTAATTTGCCAGATTAATTTGGCTGCTTCAGGTAGCCTCAAATAAGGTTTGGGTTTATACAACTGTGTGGCTTTTCACTTTGGAGCAGACATTTGATTTAAGCTACATACGTGCGTTTGTGAAACTACATGTTCCCACTTGTATTCCAATCGCCGCTAGCTCAGATCGCAGGCAGCGAAAATTTAAATCGCACCAGTGAAAGGAGCTCTGCTGATAGCTCCAACTGAAGTCAAATGTCCCATTTTGTTATTAAGAGTTGAATGTACAAAAAAAACATAAAAAGAGCACAAAAAAGCGTATTTCAAACACAGAACGGAACCTTCCCCAAAATGCTCAAAAAGAAAAAAAAAATCTCCAATCAAGCAAGTAGAATAAGGCAACTCAGTGAAATAAACTCTGATAACAGCGCTTGGAATAACAATGTAACAAACATGTGCAGTTGAATTGAAAAAATATATATATTCAGAAGAAACGAAGCGTGGGAAGAGAAGCTCCACCGGGTAAGAAAAACACAATAAAATCTAAAGACAAGTGTGAAGTACCAGCAGCAAGAAAAAAATATTTTTTATTTGCACTAGATAATCAAGTAGTTGCAAGATTTCAGTCCCATTTCAAAGGACCACTGGTCAAGAAAAATGTGTCTTCCGTCAATAGAGGTCTATTGGGGAGGAGATCGAACGGTGGCGCTGGCTAGCGGCCGCCGTCGGAACTATTGTGCGGGAATAACAATCCCGCCGCTAGTATTCGTTCAGCCACGGAAGACGAGGACTTGAGGCTCGTGAAAGGTATGTGGATAATATTCATCTGCTCGAAAAGCATCTGCGTATGGGTAGCATAGTCCCTGCTTGTCTCACCTTGCTTTAAATGTCGCCGCATTCTCGTTGGAAGCAAAAACCAACCCACGTGTAGGCGCTCGCGATCGGCCGCGTCGCTCCGGCTGCGCGCGCCAGGTCGTGCGTGACTGACGCGGTGTGGCGATGTTTGTGCGCTTCCTAGGTTGGACAAACCGTATTCACGAAACACACGCATTGCTTTTCAGTGTCCCTGTCCCTTGCAACGATCATCAGCCACATCGGCGAGAGCAAGAGGTGTCTCGTTGAAGGCGAGGACGGGCTGAAATGTGATCATGTAATCGAGCGCAGCATCGCCCCGGAGAAATTTTCACCAAAACATCAACCAAAATAGTCATTACATTACGTTTTTCTTGAAATGCCAAAATACAGAACACACTGGTGAAAATTATAATGTAGAATGTGGCTAATTAGACTGCATATTGGAATTAAACGTTACAAGTTTTTTTTTTCAATTTAATTTATCGGTTATTCAAAGGTGCACGGTTCAGGATGAAACATCAATGAGTTCTGCACGACGAGGACTTAGTCATACACACATTTGCATTGCTCAATCGAAATTATAGGAATCGCAAAATGATTACCGCAATTGCGTAAATATCACAATATCGAACTGATACTGCTACCTAATATGTTCCAGTGTAAAAGCTAGCCTGGATTAAAATAGTGACCAAATGATAGCAGTACCTCTCGGTGGCTTCCGAAGCCTCACGACCCGGTCGTGTGATCCCTTCGGAAGATTCTCCGACGGAACGGCGTTGCTTATCAAGAACCTCCTCTTGTGCATTGTTATGAAATAGGTTGGGGATATTTTGCCGGCTGCCGGCACAACCACTCGGGGAAAAAAAAAAGAAAGAAGAAGATTGCTGGGAGTTTTGGAGGACAATGATTATTCTTATAAAGAAAGAAATAAAAATCGCCAAATGTTTCATGAAAAAAAAAAAAAGTTGCCTACTCTGATTTGAACTTGGAACCCACGGCACGTGAAACGGGCACCTTTCCACTGAGCTACTCACACAACTAGGGGTGCCCGTTTTGACTATTCCTTTTACACGAAACCCAATAAAAACAACTAGCGGCAATTTTTTTTTGCTCGGTTTGCTGTGTCGGTTGCCGGCAGAATATTTACTGCCTCTAAAATACAATGTACCGTTTGAACTGATGCCGATGCAAGCGTGATTTACGCGCGTACATGCCTCGTCCATTAGCGTAGTTTGCTTGGAAGGCATCGCTTGAAAAGTGACGACCACACACCACGTCGTGCACAGTCAACTTCTTCCCTACTCTTACTTATCCACTGCGATTTGAGTTTTTTTTTTCGGCAGGAAAGCGATGAAAACTGATTCCAAGCTCTAAAGCATGCGCTGAGCACGGCGGTACGCAACAAGGGCGTACTATATTCTAACAAACCTGCAGGGAACGCGGCAACAACACGGCAGCCAGCGGCGGCACACTGGAACGCCGGAGTTGTTTTCCACGCAGGCGGTATTTGTTTTGGTGAACGCAGCGCCCCCTATAGTTCGAT
>JAZHYW010052464.1:0-50198 GCA_037355805.1 Ixodes ricinus
TTTACATGGGCTGCTTGTCTCATGCCCCTCACCCCAGTTTGGGATTTCTGGATTATCATGTGCAGCTGGTATTGATTTACCCTGTCATTTTACTGCGATGTCGATTCTCTTTACAGGTGCTGTAAGGAAGGACTCGCCTTCCCGGGTGCATGGTCGACTTGCATCACAAGCTGCATGAAAAGTGTGAAGAAAATTTCCTAGGCCCATGACATCCAGCCTCTTTCATCCAGCGCACTCCTCTGGCGACAAGCCCAGGATTACCAGCCGAGCTGTAGCTTCACTGCAACTGACAATAAACAATTACGGTAACAATTTTGTATGCTTCATTTACTACCCATGTATTAGTGACAGATGGATGTGGCAGAGAGTGCAAAATAATTGTTTACACTCATTGTTTGTTAAAACTACCCTTGTTATGAACTAAATATTTTCTATTCAAGTGTGAATTGCACACAAAACCACCTGTTAGCCTGTAAAACAAGGCCGGGAACAGTACGGTTTTAGCCCGCTAGCCTGGGGTCTTGCTGGTATCTTGCGGTACTGCTGGTACTACGCCGGGGATTTGTGCTGGCAGCAGCCCGGGAACTCGCTGAGACAAAACAAGACCGGGAACTGTATGGCTTGAGGCCGCTAGCCTGGGGTCTTGCTGGTATCTTGCTGCATTTCTGGTACTACGCTGGGGATTTGTGCTGGCAGCATGCCGGGAACTCGCTGGGACGCCCAGTGCCGGGCATCCCAGTCAGTCCCAGTCACTGGCCAGTGACTGGCAATCTCACTGGCCCGTTGTCGCCCCGCGGTGCGTTTCCAGCGTCGGCCCAGTAGGATCTTACCGGCAGACCGGTACCGCCCCAGTCTCGAACCGGCGAGTTGTGCTACTTGGGGGGTAGCTTGCGCGGCCGCGGCATGTTCGCGTGTTCGCGCGCACGATCACTGAACCACAGCTGCCTGTCTGGACAATATAAGAAGTGCAGCATGACGAGGGTATTTCGTACACTACACCCCTAGTGCACTCCGTGTATTTGGCGCGGTCCCTGGTTTTTGCAGGGATCTGTAGAATCACTGTTTGTTTTGCCTCGGCTATACTTCGTCTCACCCTACGATGGACTAAAGGCAGAAGCTACGAACCGCCAGATCCAATCACGAGCCACTTAGACATTGTGTGGTATTTCGCTTCGAAGCACGTATCGGTGCCCGCGTCTCGGATCACTGATGGGAATGGGCCGACAGTGGTTCGGATCGAGCAATGAGTGACTCAACAATTTTACATTGCAAAGAAAGCCACGGCATTACTGGCTCTTTGCAGTGTCGAAGCTATAAAAATGACGCAGCGTTTTTGGATTCGGAGCATTATTCGTCCAAACCTAACCAATGCTAAGCGTGTCATAGTTTAGCGTGGAACGTGATTGGACCTGGCGGTCCGTTGCTTTGGCCTTTAGTTCATCGTAGGATGAGACGAAGTATATAGTATGCATCTTAAACGTATATATATGTTATTATAAGTTTGTTTATATATATATATAAGTGTTTTTTGTTGTTGTTTTTGTGTGTGTTTACCTACTTTGACATAAACGTGTGTCTCTCAACCTGCACCACGAATGGGTATAACAAGTTTGAAATAATTAAAACTACCTAAATAAATTGGATCTATTCTGACCAAAAAATATTTAAAGAAAACAATTGAACAGAAAAACATCTAGGCCGTGGAGTCGCCGGATTGGTAAGGAACTTGGAAGAATGTCAAATGGCTTTAACTGAATCGCATGAAGATAAAATAATGTGTTTAAAAATAAACTTGTGTGCAATATAATTATGTCCTTACTTGATTCCGTGCCTCTAGTTACGGTTTATGACATGACTTAGGGGCTTTTTCGGATGTTTGATGAGGGAGAAAAATGAATTAATTTAGTTTGAAGTATTGACAGATACACATGTTTTGTTTTGTTTTGTTTTTGTTTGTTTCTATCAAATTCACATTTCGTTTTTTTTTATTAATATTATTCGTCTTTTTTTTAAGCCGTGAAATCTACACAAGTGCGGTCTGCGCAAGTGAGTTATACGGCCAGAGGACATTACGTTTTAGAGTGAATGGGACTAATACATGACTAATTAACGAAAATGGACTAATTACTTCTTTAATTAGACGTTTTAGGGCACACGATAATATAGAAGAAATTGTTGCAATCAATGCTAAAAAAATAGTTTTTTTTTAAGATTTTGGTTGGAGCACTGCAGTTCGAATTATTCATTGTCAAATTTTGTTCCGGAAATCTGCCGATACCGGAATCAAGCGCGCGATGCCTGCCGGAAGGGTCACGTGTTAATAGGGACATTTAGTACACTGTACCTTTAGCAAACCGTTGCGGCGTTCCGAATACCGCACTACCGGAGCCTTTGAAGCATGCTTTTAAAGCGCGCGCCCGGGTGATACTATGGCCGCGGGGCACGCGCTTAAAGCATGCTTCAAAAGGTCCGGTAGTGACCGCGTACTCGGAACGCGGCAGCGGTTTGCTAAAGATCCCCAATGACAAAATCTGCGTTACTTTTTCGTCCCAGCGCGCAGGAACTGATTGCAGTCTGTGTTCCGTTGCTGGCGAACTAAAGCGATAAGCCACGTCTTAGAGGCCGCAACAAGATGCTTTGCTTTGCTGCACAATATCACTAAAAAAACGAATGGAAGCACAGCAAGAGAGCCCACCCAGCAATCGAAACCAAAAGGCCGCGAAACTCCTTCACTCCCTCGCGGGAGCTTTGATAACGAAACTGAAATGTTGCGAGTGACTACAGATCGTACTCCTCCGAAAAAGACAGCGCGAAGAACTACTCCGGACCGCTCGACGCGCTCCGCCACTTCCTCACGGATCGGTTGGAGCCGCTCGGCGAGCGCCCCGTCGACTCCAGATCTTGAAAGGGCCACACGAGAGATTGTTCGCATCTTGCGAGGGCAACAAGAATCTACTCGGCGAGCGCTCGCTATTTGCCAGGGGAAGGGGCTATAAGTGCCGCAGTCCTCTCAGTGCCTTGCAGGAGGAAGGAGCGAACACTGAAAACGCATGCCCAGAAGAGGCGACGTGCTAAGTGTGACCATCTTTATTCAATGGAAACATATACGGACGTTTCAAGCTCAGGTGCCCTTTGTAGGGTACGTCGCAATTTAATCGGCGGAACATAGCAGTGCTATCCCATTTCGACGTTATCTGCAGCGAAGCACCGGAGAAACACAGGCCCATATTTTTAGGTGTCTTAATAATGGTGCGCATGTTGGCAAAAAAAAAATGTTTATTTATAAAAAAAAAAAAGTTTGCGACATGGCTCGTTGAAGTTTCACCGAACTATTGTAAACAATTCATTTGTTGGCCTTTCCGGACGGATACTACTAGCTATTTTTCTCTCTCTCTCTCTCTCTCTCTCTCTCTCTCTCTCATTTCGTGCTTGGACCATTTGCATGGTCCGCAGTGTGCAATAAATAAAACTAAATATCGCAGACGTATCCGTAGTGTTATTTAAAGAAGGGCGAGACCCTTTAGATTATACACCATAAGCCCTTTTCGAAATGTTCACCAAGCAACATTGGCGGCCGCCATATTGTGAGCATCGCTTCCTAGCGCTCATGCCGAACGCTGTACTCGTGTCCAATGCCTTGTCGAAGCGAATGCCAAAAATATGGCAGCCTCTTAGCATGCCACTGGAGGGCACGTACTTTTGAAAAGCGTCTATTGATGGCCAGTTGTTGGAGGCAAGTGGAAGAAAGAAAAGCACTTTGAGAAGTAACATTTGTTACACATTTACAAGTATGGCGTCTGTGTGCCGCCATCATGCTGCTAGTGTGCGTAGATTGTCTACAACGTTACTAGAACACTCTGTTGGGAAACCCACCGTTGAAATCTGGGCCGCTGGCGTCGACCGGGACCGAGCGAAATACGATAACAGCGCCAAGCTTTAGCGACGAGTTGAAACATGAAAGTTGCCTTATATGGCTACTGCCAGAGCCACTGAATGTTCCCACAGTACCGAAACTCCCAGGCTCAAGGTGCCAAGATGGCGGCTCAATCTTTGTTTCGTTACTGTGGTCACTTTGAGCTTTCAGAAAGCATGTTTTTTGTTGTTGTTTTTTTGCGTAAAAGCAAGCGGGAATTTCTTTAACTTTTATTGGAGATTAGTACCAGGTTTCGGGGCACACTTAATGTTGTTTTTATACAGCCATGTCTCACTTGTGATTTCAGGTAACGCGTCCCGACCTGGGCGCGTCCTAACTTCGGTAGTAATTATCGGCTCGTCCGCTTGGGAGACGGGGGTTGGCATTCCTGAAACCCCTCCCACCGTATATGTTTCGGTGCCAAAACGGCCGATGAAAGCCAAAATAGAACAGTCACAGCGGACGCTATCACTCTAAAAAAGCCCGTGCGTCTACTTTCCCGCACAACGCTCGGAGAGCCAATCACCAACTTACGGAGGCAGCTCAGCGAATGACGTTGCCGGAACATATGTTTAGACCAAAAAACGCAGTCTGAGTTGTGACATTAAGCAATGCAAGCGTGACGTTTTGCATTGCTTAATGTAACAACTCAGAGTGCGGTTTTTGGTCTAAACATATGTTTCGGCATCGTCATTCGCTAAGCTGCCTCCGTAAGTTGCGGTGATTGGCTCTCCGAGTGTTGTGCGGGAAAGTGGACGCACGGACATTTTTTTTTTTTAGAGTGTATCGAATGCGATACTTACGAACCATTACAAGCAGCCGTGCAGTTCCCCGAGTGGCCGCTGCGGGAAAAATGGCGGCGATGCGATCGCCATTAGCTCGGTTCTCGAGTACGGATCGGTGCCACTTTTTCATAGCAGGCTATATGGCAGTTTCCCAATTGAGTTGTCCTAGTAACGTTGATCGTCTGATAGTAATGCCTTGCTAAGGCGTTCTCACGGTTGCCAGACGGGCGCCCTAACAAAGCGTCTTGCGCCCACAGTGGCCAGGATAGCTTTCGAAGCTTCGTTGCTTACAAACGTGTATATAAACTCGTCTAAAAGTTTGCAGTTTTAATTTGTCGTCCCGATTATCTGTTTTATTCTGACTGATACTAGGAAAAGAAATATCCAGCTTTTCTGGTTGCAGACGACGCCGCTGCACAGCGGGCACCTGTCATAGAGATTGGTTCGCTCACGTTCGATCCATTGGTAAAATATGATACTTTATCCGCCTTTCCTCTTAAATAAGCCGAGCGCTCTCAATTGTGTCACGAAGCAGTTTTTGACGAGCACCCAGCGCAATCGCTTCCTTGTTGTTACTTAGCGTGCGTCTGACCAAAGCAAACGTTTGCTAATATTGAAAAAACAAAAAACGAGGACGACGCATTCCATAGTTATCAAGGAACGTCGAACTATTTCCCATGCAGGCTCCCAAAGAAGCAAGTTCCCCGAGTAGTTTTTCCTTTACACGCAAACAAGCGTGCCATTTTAGATTACGATACTTTTGATATGTGTATACGTGCTCAAATTGGGACGATGACTCGCGAACAGTCCGAGTGAAACCTAGCCGCTGACACGGCAATTGGGGTGTGTGCGATCCGCGGCGCTCTTACGAGATAAGTCGTAAACGACGCCCGCGTACACCGACACCAAATAAAATAAAAGGTACACAAAAAAAAAGCGCGAGAACAAGGTCGGTTTATGATCTATGCGCATCGAAAGTGGTGCCGCGCCAATTTGAAGAAGACAAAACGGCCGCAGACGCCGATCCGTCGTCTGCTACACAACGATCGCCGAAGTAGCAGACGAACGCCGATCGGTCGTCGGCTGCTTCGGCGACCGTTGCGTAGCACGACGAATTCTCGCGGTCGGGGGCGATGACTCCAATCTGGCACGTTGTCCAACGACTTGGGTGTGAGGGACAAGCCAAGACAAGCCGAGACAAGCCAAGACGATGATGAGAGTGAAATGAGAAACAGCCGCGGGTTGTCTGAGATTGCGTTTCGCGATTTGCTTGGGTTACTTTTCAGTGCTGGAGGGCCGCAGCGGCCCTCCAGCACTATAACAAGGTCGACGAAAGCATCTGATTCTGAGTGGCCAATTTATGTTCTCAAATAACGGCGATGAAGATGTGACCTTGGTAAAGTGTTCGTGTTTTTTTTAATTATTGTTATTTTATAGATGCGTTTTCCAGGCAGGGTAGGAGAAAGGAAAAACGGCGGTCACTAAAATTATTCTTAAGCCTGGTTATCTTTTGCCTTAATTGTATTTTCTTTCCATACTGTTGAATTATTAGGTGAACGTGACGTTAAAATAACTTTAAAATAAACCAAACAGACACATTTTAGCATTATTAACAAAAAACAAAAACATTTCAGAGTCATTTCATCTTTAGAGTATTGGTTATATCGTTGCTCAGTACTAGAAGCTTTGTCTTTTCGTAACTCCAGAAAATTTCGATAAAGAAACGACTAAAACTTTGCCCTAATTTTGTGATATTTCTGTACTTTCGAAGTATTAATTTAACGTAATGTTTGAACTATTTTTAAAATAAAAAAGCATTGGTCAGTACTAGAAGTTATATCGTGGTTCTGTCATTCCATAACTTCGAATAAATCATACCAACAAACGACAAAAATTTGTCTTCATTCTGGAAATATTTGGATGCAAAGTTTATTTTTTTGTTTGAAGTGGGTGAGATCCATCTGTTTCAAGCGGCAGTTTGCTCCATACGAACTTGCATCAAACTGTCCAGTAGTATGTTTGCTCCCCCGAAGTACCGTCCTATCAGTTATGAGGCTCCGAAAACCCCTAGGTGCGTGTGGTGGAAGTTTTCAAAGTCAGCCATAGTTCTGGTCACGGGAGGAAAAAATCCATCTACGTGCTTTTGCCTCTGAACATCCCCAAAGGCAGAGGTAAAGTTCAGCATGAGAGCACGCAAGAAGAGTTCTACCACCGCCCGCTAAAAAGAAAATACTGGCGAATCGTCCGAAAGTCAGTGAAGTCACTCAAATTCAGACAGGAAATCCAGCGATGCGTTTATTAACCACTCAGCGAATCGAGAGAGAAAAAACAACAACTTCGGCCTAATGGCTCTTCAAATTCAAAGCGGTGCAGTCGAAACAGACCACCAATAACAAAATACGGTGTAAAAAAAGGAAAAATCGGGGGCGAGTTCTTTTTAGTTCCAGCATCTGCATGACTTAGTTCGGCAAGGCACACACGCCTTCGAAGATCGCAATGCAAACAAAAACAATGGCTTGGCGGTCAAGGCTGCTGAATAAGCAGACGCCGATCTGGTCTAGTGTGTCGTCCGCTAAGCTTGGCCAAGGCACCGGGGGCGCCCGCCAGGCACGTGACCGTGACCACGTGACCGTGACCACGTCACAGTGCGGTGACTGATGAAACTTGGCCACGGGGAAAATGCCGAAGTGGTTCATGTCCGCGCCTGAAAGACTTTTGGGGGGTGGCGAAGATTGAAGATCGCTGATAGCGCTTATTTTTTTTTTTACGTCGTTTGAGGTAACTGGGTTGTCTTATCGGGAGCGGTTCGGTCACATCCCGCTATTCGGCGACGGAAGCAAGCCAGGTAGTGCCGAAGAGAATGTTCAGGTCTCTGAATAAGAAAGGTAGCGACATCTTCTCCTGTGTCGCTCACACTTTTTGTGTTTCTTTTTTTTTCTGTTTCTGCGCGTTGACGGTGGCGTCACCTGGGTCACTCTAGGTAACAGGCAGCCTTCCTATACTTGGTTTCAACTTTCACAGTCAAAGCGCGGTCGAAGGCCAAAAGACACACAAGCACATACACACAGACTAAAAGCGGACTGTCAGTGTGTACCTTCTGCGTTTGGCAGCAGCCGCAAAGCCCTATGGGTATTATTCACTTTCGGTTCGATGCTTGCAGCCGATGCATCACCACGGGGGATGGTGGAAGCGTGTGCGGGTGTTGAACCCGAACAATTCGTACCACCTCCCTCAGTTGGTGGGTGAGTTACGACTTTCTGAGTGTCTGAAGTTACTTCTACGGATAAGTTAAGTAGGAATCGGTACGCAGAAGCATCGAGAACGGCCAGAAAAGCGCGGAGCGAGTGCGGACGGCACCAAGCTGCACTTGCGCCGCGCTTTCCGAATCATCGCGTGAAAACTCAGGCTAGGTTAGCTACTTTGTTTTCTGTTTGTTTGGTTTTGTTTATTTTTGATGGTTACTTGAGATCACATCACCGACTGAAATAGGTGCGAATGTAAACTGTGCGACGCGGCTAGCTGAAATGCCCGATCTGAGCTTTGGCGTACTTTTTCCCGCGCGATTAAAAACGCCACTTCCGTAGGAATGTTCGTTTCGACGGCATCTGACTACTCAAGAACCCTTGAGCTTTTAAACACTCACGGGTTTTTTGTACTTCATCTAAGTTGTCCCCCGTGTACCATGACCCTCCTCTCGCCCCCTTTCGCCTTCGATTCCGAATCAAGAGGTTCAATGACGCAAGAGGTCCAACGCGTCAAAAGACCCATTATTGGACCCAGGGGCGGATTTAAAGGGGGGGGGGGGGGGTCCGGATGTCCTGACTCCCTCTTGATTTCTGCATGTGTAAAATTTAGGGCGTGAAACCAGGGAGAGGGGGGGGGTTCCTAAACAAATGGTACGCTGACCAACACCTGACCCCCCCCCCCCTCAGGAAATTCCTGCATCCGCCCCTGATTGGACCTCCTGACTCGTTGGACTTCTTGACGCGTTTGACCTTTTGGCTCGCCATGGATCTTTTGGCACCTCTTATCTCTTGACGCGTTGGACCTCTTAACCCACATTGGATCTCTTAAGTCGTGTTTGACAAGTCAGGAGGTCCAAAACGTTTAGAGGTTCATTATTTGACCTTGTGACCCGATGTACTTCTTGACTCCCTTTCCGATCACCGGGAAAGGGAGGGGAAAGTGTGTGTGTGTGTGTGTGTGTGTGTGTGTGTGTGTGTGTGTGTGTGTGTGTGTGTGTGTGTGTGTGTGTGTGTGTGTGTGTGTGTGTGTGTGTGTGTGTGTGTGTGTGTGTGTGTGTGTGTGTTTGTGTGGAAAAGGGGGGGGGGAGATCGAAGTGGGTCGGAACAAGAAAAAAAGAAAAATTTAAAGAAAATTAAAATAACGATGATGGACGACGTTCAGGTGTCCAGGAGGAGCGTGATGGCCTCTGCAGTGCAACGGGGTGGGATCCCGTAAATAAAAACAAAACAACAAAAACGAAAAAGGGAGATGAGAGAAGAGGATACAGTAGCCTCGGAGGCTACAGGTTTCAGGATCCCGAGTGGCTGGAAGTGTCACGGCGCTGTGCGTTTTCCATTTCAATCGGCTGGTGAACAACGCCCTCTCACGCCCTCTCTTCGCGCGGTATGCCTGACTACCAAAGGTGTTTCCCGAGAGTTGTGAGCGCTGTACGGTCGCGGGGACGCAGATTGTTTCTTGGATTTAGACGAACAGTTAGTCGGTGACTTGTGAGCGAGGACGCAGCATGAGCTCGACTGGCAGAAATGGTTCTGTGGATGATTTGAACGGCGTAATGTTTGCCACTCATCCAGAAGGTCAACATGTCTTTCCGCAGCATATGTCCCCGATGTGGCCAGTATACAGCACGACCGCTAACTGGCACCACGTTGTACGGAGAACCAGCATCGGCGTGCGTTCGTGCAATCACTACTGCGTGGTGCACGTGAAGACCCCAGGCCATACTCTGTTTCACCCAAGGATGGTCCGCATCCGATGCTAGAAGCCATCCCAGCCAATCCGGCGTGGCGAGAGCGTCATGGGACATCTCGCTTTCGGTTTGATGCATAGAGTTATTATAATGCACGCTAGAGGTTCAACTGGCGCTAGTGTCTATGCGACTTCCGTGACGCAAATTGAAGCAGACAGCAACCAGTCTACTTTTGTGGTGCTCCTGTGCATTCCTATGGGAAAAAGCGCGTGCATTTTGTCTCTTCGCCCGAAAATAACACGGAACACTTTGGTTATTTCGGTCGTACCGAATAGTATGTGTCTTAATTAACATTGTAAAAGTGTAATTGCTTTAGTTAGCGCATTTTTCTTCATCAGTGAGCGATGTTTAACTTCGCTACATTTCAGTCCCAAACGTGTGTTCCGCAGCAGGTGTGAAAAAACAAGCGACG
The DNA here is from genome assembly GCA_037355805.1 of Ixodes ricinus. Classification (NCBI taxonomy): domain Eukaryota; kingdom Metazoa; phylum Arthropoda; class Arachnida; order Ixodida; family Ixodidae; genus Ixodes; species Ixodes ricinus. The sequence continues at coordinate 10,104 of JAZHYW010052464.1, forward strand.
ATTCGAAGCGAAATTACAAGCGAAAGGAATATAGAGCGTGTTCAAGGCTCGCCAGCATTCCGGTGACGCTTATATATTGATAATATGCCAGTCCTGTCACTATATGAAAATGACCCCGTCGTGCATGAGCGGATAAAAACATTCAAAACGTAGAGAATAAAGTCCGTGGGCTATGAAAGGTGTCTCTTCGTATTGTTTTCTCTGCCGGGCAGCTTTTATCGGGCACTTGTTCTCAAAGATTTCGAGCGTGCGGGTGATATTTTGAACGTAGAACAAGCAGCTTCGCTCAGAGCAGAAAGAATAAAGCGGTACTTACTTATTTAAAATCGGAATAGATTACGTGGCCTTCAATTTATTTTGATCCTACATGCACGTATATTTACTGATCCAGTGTTACTGTGTAGTTCTTGCCGTCTTTCTTAATTTCCAGATGTTCTTCGTTCGTTTCGCACGTATATCCCCCATGCTGAAAAGCGCCGACGTCGCGTTCGCGCTAACAGTGTCCGAGAGTGCACAAAAATACACGTACGAAGCCGTTTTAGCACCGTTTTTAATGCGATGAATTCGAAAGAAAAACACCGTAACTGACCAATTATTTCGTCGGCCTGACTGAGAAATGTTCCAAGCTACCTAGTACGTACGAATTATTTGGAATATTTGCTCTTATGATCGAGCGCAGGGAGAAAATGCACTCACTTTTCCCCATAGAAATGCATTACCGGAAGTCAATTTTGGACTGGTTGCTGTCTGCTTCAATTTGCGTCAGCACACTAGCGCCAGTTGAACCTCTAGCGTACATTATAATAACTCTATGGTTTGATGTCGCCGCGCCGATTCCGAACCGGAAGGTCACGTGGCACATTGTCGGCGCAGGGTCGGTTGCGCGGGCTCGTTGCGTCCGCTACGGTTAAGGTGAAAGAGAGTACAGTAGTCGTACGACCTCGGCTAAATTGCTAATTTGCGGGTTAGAGATATGTCGCCCCTTAGATGGCTGACGGGCGTCGCGAAATCTCAATACCCTCAAAGACCAATTTGGTTTATGTTGATTGCGAACGGTTCATCATCTTCATTTCCTCTGCCTGACCCCTCTTGGATAATGGAAAAAATTCCAAGCGGGGGATCTCGTAGTTTGTTGAACAACGAAGCCCCAACGGCGATGAACGTGTTTGGCGAATGAAGTGTCCGCGTGAATAGATTGGGATCTCCAAACGCGCCGGACCGTCATTGTTTTGTGGATCTCACTGAGTTAGCTTTTCGCACAAGACAAACCTAGTTCGCACAAGTTACACGTCACAATACAAGGTGATCTATAGCACACATTTTTAGCGAGCGTGAACCCGACACAATCCAATCGCCTTTCGAAAACGTGCGAAAGGTGTCATCTTTCATGGCCGTGGTGGGTCCTTTTGATGCAACGACGTACATTTAAATAGTCATACTTTTGATTTTGTGCTGAATGCCTGAGTCGAGAAGAAACGCTGCCTGTCGTCTTATACGTTTTGGACGACCTTGAGAGAAGGGTAAAAAGCGTTGTATGACAAATTTTGTTAGCTGACTTGGAGACGCTTGTCTGTCGCCTCTCTTCTGTTTCTTCTAATATATTTTCAAATTCCCTTCCCAGTCTCAGGATGTAAGCATCATGATTGAGACATGGATGTGTGTCCATCCTTCTTAAGATACTGAACCGAAATTTGGATGTCGCAAAATAAGGCCACAGAAGCGTTGAACGGGATGCGACTAACTTCAAAACATCACTCATACATCGATATTAACCCTGGGTAGTGTCTTCACAGCTATTCATGTTAGCATACGAAGCCTCAGAAAATACTGGGAACAATTCCTGATTACTGTTGAAGATCTAGCGATCGTGTGGATGCCTTTGTTTAACAGAAACGAATATACCTGAGATAAATTTGGGCCCGTACAGAATTTAGTGGTTACAATGAGTTTTTTTTTTTTTACTCTCCCCTCGGGCAAAGGAGGTGGAATTGGGATCTTTATAAGGGATGATTGGATGATCTCGAAGGTACCGGTTTACTTCAGTCATGCTGAAGCTTTTGGCTTTTGAGCTTATCAGGGCTGAGTGTGTAGTATCCTTGCTGGCAATATATAGGCCGCCCTCGGAAAATGTTATTGCATTTTTAGATGAATTACGAAACAACCTCAGTTCAAAATTTTCTATAAAATGTGTATGTATGATTGGTGATATTAATATTGACTCCATAAAGGATAATGTCCTTTCGGTATGCGACTACTTGAATCTACTCGCAGACTCTGGAATCGAAAACACAATACTTGCTCCCACAAGAGTAGAATTTCTTGAGGATAAATTAGTCACGACGTGCATTGACCACATTAATGTGAGAGTCCTTGATACTCTATCGGTGAAGTCGTTTGTAATTTCGCGTAAGTTAGCTGATCACTACTTTATTTGTACTCAGTTCTCGTCACTTACACAAGAGCTAATGATTAAGCCCGAGTCTAGAAGCATTGATATTATTAATCGTACTACTTTTAACAACCTTGTTTCGTCCTACGATTGGGTATCATTTCTGCAGGAGGTTGAGCCATCCGAAGTATATATAGAAATTTGCATCAATTATACAATCTCTTAAGAAACATAGCATTGTAACTGTAAAGGTTAAAAAACGAAGATCAGAGCTATTATGGCTGAATGATGATATACTTGGCTCTATCAAAACCAAAGAGCTTCTATGAAAGAGCTGTCGACGTGCGCCTAGCAACGAACGGTTGAAAGTGGAATTAAGGCCTTGCGTAACAGGGTAAGTGCTCTCATAGGATCTGCGAAACGAAACTACTTTTCATGAGAAAATATTCAAAACTCGTTTCAACTCTAAGGAAACTTGGTCTATAATTAACGAGTTGCGGGGTAGCTCGCGAAAGAGCGTTCTAGAATTAATGCAAAAAAGTTTCGGTCCTAGCCTCACTACAGCAGTGGACTCGTTTAATAAATATTTTGCCACTCCCATCTGTGATAGCAACTGTGATGGTGCAATGCTACGTCAACGACGGGAATGTAACTGCGACTTCTGCATTCCTTCCTACAATATCGCAGACCGACCTACGATCCATTTTATTATTTATTTATTTATTTATTTATAGAAATATCTTTAAAGGTCCTTCTGGGAAGACATTACATGAGGGGGATAAAAGAGATACTAACGGGGAAATGCGAACAAAGGAGCGCGTGGCTTGCAGTGCAGGCCGCGCCACACGGAAAGTGAGTTTAGGCGAGGGCGTGGCCTACTCCGATGATGCTCACGCCCTTCCGGCTCGGCGCTCTCCGACTTCGGCAGTGCGCTCTCAGTGCGCTGAAAGCTATTACCGCTATCTTTGGCTGGCTCAGCGCGGCGGCGAAGAAGCTCGGCCCACGCGCCGAGCAGACAAAGATGTGGTGGACAGCTTTTAGCGCACTGAGAGGCGCACTGGCCGAGGTTGGGAGCGCAGAGCGAAGGGGCGTGAACACATCGGAGTAGGCCACGCACCCCTCGCCCCTAGGCTCACCCGTGGCGCAGCCTGCCGGCAAGCCACGCGCTCCTCTGTTCGCATTTCATTTTTCCCGATAGTACATCATATATGAAACACATAAAAAATAATAAAATAAAAACATGCACAGCAGTGCAAACATACAAGAAATCGGATATCAAAACAAAATCTTGCACAGCAGTGCAGACATCCAAGAAATCGTAAGTCAATACAGTACCTAAGTGGCTGCTGATAAGAGAACGAAAACTATCAGGGTTAATCTCGGTGACGATGCGCTCTGTTAGATCATTCCACCACACTGCTGTTTTGGGAAAGAAGGAATACAAAAAAAAAGAAGTGCGGCAGGTGAAACGGTCAATCTTACATGAGTGATTAAGACGAGGTGAAATGAAATGCGACTGTGTTAGCGTGCCTTGACTGAGAGAAGGTGCATAGTAAATACGATGAAAAAGGCATAAGCAAGAAAGCTTGCGTCTTAAGGCCAGTTCTGGAAGGTCGGCTTTTTGTTTTAATAAGGTGACGCTGGAATGCCGAGAATACTCAGAAAAAATAAAGCGCGCGACACCATTTTGAAAGGCTTCTATTTCAGTGATCAAATATGGCTTGGTGAGGATCCCAGATGCTCGATGCGTACTCAAGCTTCGGCCGAATCAATGAAAGGTATGCAGTTTTCTTCAACTGAGGAGGAGCACAACGAAGTGTATGTTTTAGGTAGCCCAAAGAACGATTGCACGATGATAACAACGACCGAATATGTACCTTCCAGGAGAGATGCGAGTCGACGTGAACACCTAAAGTATTTATAAGAGGAAACAGACTCAACAACGTTTGAATCAATAAAATAGTTATGAGAAAAAAAGGTATCTTTCCTAACAAATGAGATGAGCTTGCATTTAGAAGGGTTAAGCTTCATGAGCCAGGTCGAGCACCACAACGATAGGTTAGTGAGGTCATGTTGCAGTTGGCATGCTATCTGCTATCTTCTTCGTTAGAAATTTGTCTGTATACAACGCAGTCGTCTGCAAAAATACGGATGCGGTAGGAAATGCATGAAGGTAAGTCATTAATATATATTAAGAAAAGCAACGGTCCAAGGACGGAGCCTTGAGGTACACCCGAAGAGACAGGAATAGAAGTTGAACTATGAGAGTTCACGACCGTGTACTGACTTCTGTCAGAAAGCCAGTCTTTGATCCACAGAGTGATGTTACTATCTACTTTTAGATGGGTAAGTTTTTGCAACAGACGCTTATGTGGGACCCGGTCGAACGCTTTGGCGAAATCAAGAAATATAACATCAATTTGGGAACCGAAGTCAATAGAAAGATGAATATCATGAATGAATCCTGCGAGTTGGGTCTCGCAGGAATGACCCTTCCGGAACCCGTGCTGGTAATTGAAAATTAATTGATTTTCCTCTAAAAAGCGAATGATATTCGAATGTAATCTATGTTCAAACATTTTTGAGGATATGCTTGTAATAGATATGGGCTGATAGTTTAAGAGGGAGCTGCGTTCACCTGATTTAAATAACGGGATAATTTTACCGACCTTCCAGTCACCAGGAACTGGTGGAGAAAGCAAAGATTGTGAAAAAAGTTGTGGGCAATATGACAGTGGAAATTGTTTTAGTATTCATTAAAACCTTCGAATTAATTTCGTCTTCACCACTCGAAGAAGGAACTTTCAAGTTATCAATTAGTTTACAACACCAGATGAATTAATAGTTATACTTTCCATTTGATCATGTTCAAAAAACGTATCCAAAATAGGCAGGGCAGTTTTCTCACATGAAAATACTGCTGAAAGTTTGGCCTTGAACGAAATAAGTCTTCTGGGCTTGACGGCATATCTGTGAGGGATCTCTGCGATAATGTCGAGTCACTCGAGAAGGTGCTTTATCTCTTATAAACGAAATCATATTATCGGGATTGATGCCATACGACTTTAAAGCTGCAATCGTAGTACCAATCTATAAAGGCGGCCCGCGTTATCAGTTTTCCTCGTATCGACCCATTTCGGTTCTGCCGCGTATTTCTAAAATCCTCAAAAAAACATATCCTGTTTTGTATGACAAGTTTTCTAGATGAGCACAATATCATATCACCCTCACAGTACGGGTTCGTTTGTAATCGAGGCACGTCATCCCTGCTGGACGTGTTTTCAGATTCCTTGCATTCGTCGTTTGCGCTTTTTCTTGATGTTGCAGAATCATTCGATTCAGTCAACCATGACCTTTTATTAGACAACCTGTTTCACCTTGGGTTCCGGGGTCCTTTTGTTCGTTTGCTTAGAAATTTTTTGTGCGCACGTTTTCAACTAGTGTCTGTTGGAGAAGTATATCGTACAAAGGCCACGGTTAGCTCTCAAGTCCCACAAGATTACGTGCTATCCCCTCTTTTATTTAATGTATATGTTAACGACCTTTCTCAAGTGGTTACGTGTAACGTATTGCAATGTGCAGATGACATTCTGCTTTTTTCTTGTCATACTGATATCGAACATGCTATCCTGGACCTGCAGAAAAATGCCATTACTGGCATGCATTGGTTTAAAAATAACAGAATAAGTGCAAACGCCTCTAAAAACAAAGCTGGTATGTTTCCGCAGCCCGTGGAAAAAAAGTCAAATTGTTTCCGCCCTTTGTTTTGCCCAACTCTAATTGCGTATCGAGTTGCTGCAACCCTGTTCAATATGTCTCTCCTGTCAGGTAACTAGGAATATACTTTGATTCTGACCTGTCTTGGACTACACACTCTTTCTTGTGTCGAAGCGACAAAGAGGTGTATCTTGTCAGCTCTATAACCTAAAAGTGTTCCTTCCGTTTGCAAGTAGAAAAATGCTCATGCACTCTTTGGCGTACTAGTGTCCTCAGGTATGGTGTTAACCTATTTTATAACTGCACTCGACAATGGCATGCCAGAATTGATAGCATTCTGAGGAGGATGTTAAAAAGCGTTGCTTAAGGTTCAACACCTTCTTCAACTGATAACTTATTTAGTTACTCAAATGGCCTTGTTTCTACTCGTTCTTTATTCAAACGGTCGTTTTCCGTCACTTTTGGTGCAGTGAATTTAAGGCCCCACGTACATGTAGGAACACTACTCGCCATGAAATTCCTCGCATCTATACTCATTATGGGGAAAGCATTAGGTCATTTTACGTACCAAAGATATTTAATGAACTACCAGACAACTTATTCTTAACTAATTAAGCTAGTTAACAACTAACTTAATTAGTTAAGTTAAAAAGAGTAACCTTTTCCGGAACCGAAAGACACTTCCTTCGTTCAGTTTTTCTTGTTTCCAAGTTCGTTCGTTTCACTTTGCCCTTTCCAAAGGCTTAAAAAAGTATGTCCCCTGAACCCTTATCAGAAAAGGAAGGCCCTCCTCACGACAATGGCCGAACCAAGGTCGAATACGTAACCAGTTCAAGCAGGGGCCTTCTTCGGATTCCTTTCTTTCTAAAACCTTCACTCGACCTCCTGTGACGAGATCCTTTTGTTGCAGTCTGAAGTCTGAACCTTTGCACATGTTCCCCTGTCATCCTCCTCGACGACAGAAATTCGAGATTCAGTCAGTTGCATTAATGTGGCAATTTGGGCCAGTTGGTTTATGATCGTAGAAGAGCGCCGCAAAAATAGACAGGGACAAGAAGTTGACGTAAACACTGGCGCACTCACAAGTAACATTTATTGAAAAACCAATCCCTTATATAGCTGCGAAAAACGTCAGTCAAGACTACAACCGGTGTAGCCCCTTATCAAGAAATTCATATTCTTTTGCCGATAAGGTTATGGATGTGTCACTTGTACACCTCGTGCCTTTGGCTTTAATCTCAAAACGCCTCGTGTAACTCTCTAGATACTTTATCTGGTAGATAGTTTATCCGTATGTGATTTTGTGTATGATAAGTTGTAACAAGCATTCACTTTTGCCACAAATTTTCTAGATATTGACTGAATAAAATTGCATCTGCAGTTACACTGTCCTTTATTGCTGCTTTCAAACATGACCCTATTTAAAGTTGAATACCCTGAAATGCTAAACACCCTAAAAACACCGAATTTCGAGTGTCACAAACGAATGTTCCGAAAAACTGCGAATTTCGGGGAAAAAAATAAATTCGAAAAACACCCTCCGATTTTTTCTTAAAGTATAAACTCCGAAAACGCAGAATCATATTAAAAGGTGAATATATACATAAGAATGTATTAAGTGGTTATTTATCTTTCGCTATGTTCTTATCTGGGAGTTTCCTTCAGAAACGTTATTCCAAATCCGTGCGTGATGACTCTTGATGGATGTGCTTATGCTTAATCACGTTATATTCTAAAAACAAACAAAAAAAGCTTTATGTTTTTTGTTTAGAAATAACGTGCTAACCGTTTCAACGCTGATTAACTTATAATGAAATAAAATAATATTTCCCATAACCTACGAAAACGATTAACAAAATCAAAGTCGCTTTTCCGGAATGCCTTTGCGAATGCGGTTATGACTTGTACGACGATTCTATTCACGTCAATGAAAGAAACGTCCGGTGAGTAAAACGCTTTTCAAGGACATATAGAAATTATAATTGATTTGCGTTCCATAATATCCAGGCAATTACAGCCCTCGGGAACATTGCGAACTTCCGTCAAGAAAAGAAGAAATAATTTTGTGAATGTGGCCGATAGTATTCAATGCAAAGAAACTTTGTAGAGCCGTAAAATAAAAACTATACGCGTCCAAATTTTTTAATGGCTGCTTATTGCTATATTGTGACTGTCATCTAAAATAATTCCTGGGAAACATTGTGATGTTTTGTTGTTGTTCAGCTGAGATTCTCATCTTAGTGCATTTAGCAGAGAAGCGTCTGCAGAGACCTCAAGGCCGTTAATGTCCACAGAAAGTTGGGAATGATTTTTGAATAGCGAAGTAGCCATCTTTCAATATTTCAATAACAACGGGGTGATCGTTCTACAAGTTGCGGTATTTTATAGGCTGTGGCTTAAGAGCCACAATTTGTTCGCATTTTAGGTTTCGTATATAATTAATTTATCAGATGGTACTCTGTTGTGTTAGGGCGGTAAGTTTCACAGGATTCATTTTTATCCCTCTTGTATTCGTTATATCTTTTCAACGCTAGTTTTAAGATACAATGAAAAAATTGCGATACAGTATGTAAAATCCGACATTTGGCAAAATATGAAGTATGCTCTGTGTATTAAAGGCTCTCAATGCAGCGCACTATTTTCTTTTGTAGTCCTAACAACTTGTTCAGAATATTTTTCCTAGTGGTTCCCCCGACGAACAGGCATCAATAAATATGTTTTTTTGTATTAGACTGTTGTGGAGCTGGCATTTGAGCCCACAAGAAAGGTTAAGCTTGTGTGTCCTGCTAGATTCCTCTCAAAGTCTTGTTTACTGTGCTCTTTTTCGCTTTATCCAGAATACACGTAAAATCGGGCTGCGGGTCTTTTTTATGTTATAATTTTCGTTGGCCTATTTTGCAAAGTAGTTTGGCATATGTGTAGGGAAACAGCTAAGGAGCAAAACGGATACCGCAGGAGTGATTGTTTGCGTAACTCTATAGTGTGTTGCGGGTTAACAATAGCAGGGCCAGCCCCTCTCTCAAAGCGCCTGCTAGCCGTAATTGGTGGTTTTTCTTTTTCCACTCACCTCCTCTCCAGCATACATTCTGCTAAAGTGGAGAGAGCGAAGGGCTTAGTGGAGGAGCTTGTCCTGCTATTCTTATCCTGCACCAGACAAAATTGGTATTGTTATGATCATACCAAGAATATTTTGTCGGTTGTTGTCCAAGTTTCCACTGAGCAGCATGGAATCATAAAACATGAACACCACAATATAACACGAAGCGCCATTGAACATTCAACGCCAGGAAAATGAGCATGGATAACTTTAACGTGTAGGGTAGCAATATGACGCACCTTCGAACATGGACACAAAGAAAATGAATATGTAGGACAGGAACATAAAGAACGTGAGCATTAGTAGCTTGGACGTGTCGATTTTTACTCGAATAATGCCGCAAACCAAAAACAAACAAAAAAGGTTTTTATGTGCAACGTATATTTGTGGAAGATCACCACTTAAAGTAGCTGATTTATGAAACCGTCCACACCAACTTTATGAACCCCCCCCCCCCCCCAAATCGAAAAAAAAAGATAATAATAATCATTTTGCAGAGGAAGCTTCTTGCGATAGCAATGTGCACGTGATAACAGTGGCAAGGAGGTTTCACCGTCTGCACCTGAACTTTGTTATAATAAGGTTCACAAGGAATGCCAAATCAGCCTAAACATTTTCTTCGTTATGTCATTTGCACCCATGACAATATCACACCACCTGTCACGTCATGATAAAGCAGCAGGAGTGTTGTTTTATTTGTGTGACATAAAGCTTTTCCGCATCCTTTTGTTAGACTGCCTAGGAAGTGTTTCGGAACTGTGCCTTCTCAGAGGACAAACCGTGCATGGAAAGGTTAGTCGAGTAGGGAGAGTGTTGCGACGGTCATTAGTTTTACCATATAAGAACAATGGACTGTCCTCGACCTTTCGTGACCACAACCATCCAAATTATATCGTTATTTTCCACTTCAGATCTATTCTTGAATGAAACGCGGGTTCCAGGAGGCATAATCGGGATCCCTCACTGCATAAGATGGAGGACGGGGCGAGTTAGTCATTCATATTTATAATTTGCGTGTTTCAGTGTGAATTGTTCTTGTGAGCCGTAAAATATAAGTACCCGTACTGCAGTATTCTTTCATTGCTGTTGTTTTTCATCCAGTGCCGTCCACAGTATGTGCCTTGATTTTGCAAAGTCTGGTAGGAGGTTCGAGATTTCGTCTGCTAGCATAGTTGTTTTCGATTTCGAGTTTGCATTTGCACCTCCAGCTGGCGATAATACGTGATTGCGTAAATGTATTTCTTTCTTTCTTTCTTTTTTTTCTTTTTTTTCACAAGTAAGTTATAGCGTATTTTGTGTTTGTTCTGACATAAGAAGGGTTACTTTTCCGAACAAGCCCTTGCTGTTTAGCCTAGGCAAAGGAAATAGATAATTTTGAAAGGCAGAAATAGGTAGGAAACAGAGCGAGCTCGCCGGCGCTTGCCCGGCGGTTTATTCCCCCGGTAAATATAGAAACAGTGTGGCTAGCCGCTCGTCGATAAAAAATAAAAAGATGAAGAGACTCGTATTATTGCGTTGGGGATAGCGGAAAGGGCGAAACACTGGCTACGTACAGTGATTCGCGCTACATTTCCGACTTCGTTGGATGGTGGCGCCATCTCGGTGCTTTAGCGTAAACTAAAGCATACAAACTTGGTCAGCGAGCAGAAAAAGGCTGTGTCATGAGATTGGGATTGGACGTGTGCCTTCGGTATGCTAACATGGAGTGACGCTAGATACGGCTAGCCCCCCACACCTTTTATAATACTTGTTGGTTGACGGACGGTCTAGTGCAGAGGGCGGCGCATCCATTATCAAGGTCGTTGCAGGCTTTATTTTGGGACTGGTTGGGAGGGGGAGTTTCGTTTGGCAATTACGTTGCGGGGACATCTGCTTGAGGAAACTTGGTGCTCTGACCGCTAGTATGGCGTTCCTTTCTTGTGCTAACCTTGTTCTCTGAGAATGTTCCTCATATTTTATGTCCAATTGGAAGAGTTCTGAACGTGACAGTTTTAAGCTATCCACGGTATTGAGGCACTAGTTAGCTTTTTTTTTTCTTATCTAACTTAGCATCAGCCACCATGTGACTCACCAACATTGAGGTTCACTTTATGTCACATCATTGGATTGATTACTGTTTGCTGAAAGATGTTCACAGCTTCTTAAAATGTTTGGCAACAGGACCAACATTGAAGCTTGAGTTGATGACGCATCAATGCAGTGATTACTATTTTTGAAAGTCGATGTGATGTCAACAATTTCTTACATTGCTTGCCAACAGGAAGTACCAAGATGTCCCCTAGGAAGACGAGGTCATCAACAAGCCAGAAGGGGAGAAGTGGAAGTGAGACAAACACAAAAGCAACACAGCCCAATGGCATCCGGTGCAAAGATGCCGTCAAACCACATACTGAACAGTCCAGACCCTTCAACAAAAAGGCATCAACGCCCAAAAGACAGCGGCGTACGAAGAATGGAGTTAGTGTGAGGAACGGTTCTTGTAGCCGCACCTGCCGTAAAGTTGGAAAATGGCCTGGGATGTGGCGACGGTGCACCACCATTGGTTGATGCCACAACGAAGCCTGATCCCAATGTGGCCAAGGGACTGAAGCGTCTGGCATCTCCGGTGGAAGACATTGATGCACAGTCCCCAAAGAAGCAGGGGACGGCTGGAACCAAAGCGGCAAAGGTGAAGTCTCCCAAGAAAAGCCCTGCAAAGAACCTGAAGTTTGTAGGGGCTCATGTTTCTGCGAGTGGTGAGTGGTACTGGCAAACATTTCACATGTCCTAAAACTGCACTCTGTACAGAAGAAAACCATGAACCATCACAGTTTTTTGCACTTTTACAAGTATCATCTAGAAGGAGGGATTCACAGTTCGTCATTTGAGTGCACATTGATCTATTATGTGGTGTTCATGTTTTTGCTCCTACTTGTTTGTTCACCATTCTGTCAAAAAAAAAAAAAGAGTATATGCTCTGCCTTACCTTAAATGCAGGTCTTCAAGGGATGGCAATGTTACGCAGAAAATATTTTAAAATCAACATATACTCTTCCACACCGTTTGCTCATATCTCAAAAGGAGAAAAACAATTGGCTCATTTGTAGTTAGGTGAATGGTGAGGAAGATACAGGTTCCTATAGGGTTAAGACTGCTTACACTAGCTTGGACTGTAATGCAATTTGAGGGTTACATCCAAAAATGTATTTAAATACAAAAATACCATTTGTAAATTGTATCGTGGTGCAGAAATGCAAGTCCACAATTTGTTTTGGGAATATTGTGATCATCGCAGTACTGCCCCACCCTGGAAAATGCAACTCCAGGCTTCTTTACGAGATGCAAACACTTGTCTGGGTTGAAAGTAAACATTCGAGAAAAATCTCTCTGGTTCGGAAACACAATAATTAAAGTAAAGGCAACCAACCAAGTCGTAGAACATGTAGGAGCCCTATGTTTCAAACCTACTTGGTTCTTCGTCAGAGGTGACTGTGGCCGTTGAGGAGCCCCTGATGAAAAACCGAGTAGGTCAAAGCGTAGGGCGCCGCATGTTTAGGACTTGGTTGGTTGCCATACTATTATAAACATAAGGTAACAATTGAGCTCTCATGGACAAACTTTCTTCCCAGCCAGACATATTAATACACAGCGGCATGTCACTGGTAGACATTACTTTTCAACATTGTCATTATGCCTGTCCATACATTTGTTCCAGCGGTTCTCCAAGGCATCATTGTCAGTATAGAAGAAATCTACATCAAGTCCCTGAAGCCACGTCATGATGGCTTACTGAACTTGCACTTCTGGTGGGAGGTACTGGAGCATCCTTCATATGGTTAATCTCCTTGGAACATTGAAGAAGCACCCGGGTGGTAGGCGATTCACGAGCGATGTGGAAGTTCAGCAAGCTGTCATGATGTGGCTTCAGGGACTTAAAGGGGAACTCCGCCGATTTTTCGGTAGGCTTCGATTTGGCTGGAAATTTGCAGACCGCATCAAAAACCCTTTCTCAACTGATAACCAAAATATTGTATAAAAATAAAATTTTTCCGTGAAGTTATTGAATTTTCAAATTACGCCGGCCGCGAGGTTTCCAGGAGGCGACTCTCTACTGGCAACACTGAAAAATCCCTACTTTTCCCTACCCGCGTACGTCACGGGTGGGCAGGAGGACGAGCGACTCCGGCAGCCGCGAAGTGGCTTTCCGGGCGCCAGCGATCGAGATTATTTTTTCGCAGCTTCAAGGTTGAAAGTTCCTTTGCAATATGGGTAGCACTTAGTGCTCCGCGATAGAGTGTAAAAACAGTGCCGGGAAAAAGCTTCTTTTTACCCTTGTTTTCATGGGAGAAAAAAAAGCGCTCCCCGGAAGCAATGGAGGCCGGCCACGTCAAGGTACTTTTGCGCGAGCTGTGTGCCGAGAGAACTAGTGTCACGTGAAACATTTTCACTTATGCTCGGAATACTTTATAGCCGCGTGCTGCGAGTTAAGTATCCTTCAACAGCTGGAACAGCTTCAAGAGCAGCAAGCGCAAACTCAAGCCGGCTGTGACCACCACGAAATCCGTCCAAAGAAGAGCGCCAATAATATCGAGAAAAATAGTACACAATATAGCACTATAGTCGACATTTTGCACAGTCACATTTGTTATTCACAATGGGTTCAATTATTTTTTTATTTTTTTTTATAAACACCATGTTTGTTTCAGACGTTGAATCTAGCTCGGGCTACTCTCGGAGTTCCACTCACGCGGCCGATATGTTGAAGACGAGAAGTGAAACGTCTAGACAAAGTTCAAGTCTGAATTTGGACATGACTTTCGACATATTGCTATTCCTGTCTGCTATTGCAGAGGTTTATGAAGCAGGTGTCGAGCTCCATTAATATACGATAGAGCCTTTGCCTGGTTTGTCAAATGGTTGGCGTGCAATATTCTCTGCAGAAGAAGTGATGATCTATTGCGGAAAATTTTTTATATAGGGCTGAAAAGTTTTTTTAAAACCATGAAAATAATAATGTCGTTGAGGGGAGGCATGCAAATTTGCAGCCGATGGAAACTGTGCTAAATCAAAACTTAATTAAAAAATATCTTATATAGAATTACCCCCTTCCCATGTGCTCTCGTGGATGGGTGTTCGAACGCGTTGCATTCTACTCCAAAAAAAAAAAAAAAAATACGGGTACACATTTTTTTTAGTAACTTTTGTTAACTTAATTATTTTGAATTAAAAGTTTTTATGTATTTCTGTACCTTACGCACTATTGTACCTTCAAGCAAATATTCTTTATTTTACGATGAACAGTGTATTTGTGCATTTTATACGCATTCCATTGCACCTTGATGTTTGGGTTGCGGAGCTCTTTTAGTTGTCATTTTAACACGATCTTCATGACCAGTAACCTGCCATCTGATCTCCATGAATGCAGTTAATTCCATTCTATAGATTTCATTGTTGACGAGAATCACAGTCTACATGTGTTAGGTCCCAGCCCAGCACGCACATGTTCGTCGCTTGGAAGGCGAGCAAAGTACGCGCCACACGCACGAACGGTGAAAATGGCATCGACCAGAAGCGCTTTTCAGAAATAGTCTATCGATATTTTGCTAAATTACTTAAGCACCAGGGAGAATACTCATGCTATAAGAGTGGTTACACGTGCTGGCGCCTGCAACAGTAAATTTTCTAAAGAAAATCTGAAACAAAATGGCACGTTCCCTCAGGTTATACGAGCGTGTGGGGCACCTGTACACAACATTCCGAGCATTTTCAGTGGTGCTTTGGCAATTTGTCAAAAAATGTATTGCGCGACTCTTCGAACATTCTTCGCCAGCCATCTTTTAATAAAAAGAGAACGGATTTACTAGCGATTTCACGAAACTAGCGAGCCGCGGCTTGAGCGTACCGAGTTGCAAAAACGGTTTTACCAAAATTCCCATTGCTGCCATTTTTTTTTTACTTTCTTATAGTTCAGCACGTAGGCCAAGGTCATACTTTGTGCGAATAAAGATTATTATCAACTTCAAATAGGACCAACGCCCAGGTTTTCCCGCTGTTAGATGCGAGAAAGCCGGGCGCGAGCGTACCCGATTGCCGGCCGCGCGCCTCGCTGCCCACCCGTGACGTCACGCTTGGGTGGCGGGGAAAACTGGGGAAAACCTAGGGAGAACGAAATTCGGTTTCGGCAGCAAACAAAATATCACTTTTTTAATTAACTAGAGTGAATCTGGGAGAACGAGATAGCATTTCGGAATCAGGAAGCCATCCGCATTCAGATGATGCCTTTGGATTAGGTAGCTCGAAAAATCGGCGGAGTTCCCCTTTAACGCAGATTTCTTCTTTGCCAGCATCGATGCCTTGGTGTACCACTTGGTGTGCCGTTGGAACAAATGTTTGGGCAAGCTGCTTGGTGGCTATGTTGAGAAGTGATGTGTACCAGTGACACATCACTCTGTGTATCGGCTTGTGGGTGAAAGTTTGTCCATGAGAGCTACTGTTCCTATGCTTTTTAATAACCCTTATACTTAAAAGGTGATGTGCTGCTGATTATAATGCTACTTTGTGAATGGGAATGAAGGAGAATAGATTCTTGCATGAATGATGCAAGCTTGCTTTTCTCATTGTAAAGAGGCACAAGTCATTCATTGCAAAAGTGCCATTTTGTGTTACATCATTTTGTAGTGCAGGACAATTGGAGGGGTTTGTCAGCAAATAGTAAATGGTGCAATTGTTGGTTGTTTTATATTTAAATTGATGCCATGGGAAGGTTATCTTCTTGTCCTGATTATGTTCATGACAGATCATTTACATAGGAAAATCCACTCATTTCAGTTAGAGTTCAGCTATCTTGTTCATTCAGTTAATAACACATCCAGTGTAAGTGCAGACAGCAATGAGTATTTAAAACTGTTGACTCTTTCAAGATGTAACGTTCACCACATCTTAGTTGTTCAACCGACTTGACGTAATTTGAATCTTGAGTGTAACAAGCGTCACTTTCATGTATCAATATCATTATATATTAGGGAAGTTTCCATCGTGCTGAAGGAGTGTTACAATGGCTAGATGAAAACTAGCGCCATCTTTGCCCATACGGCAGATAAAAATAAGTGCTCTGCACGGGCGGTCAGTATGCGCGGCAGTCTTGCATGCTCCAAGAACAGAATTGGATGTTCCCTTGGCTCAGTTCTTCCTCTTGCAGTCTAACAACGGATATGAAGGTTCTCCTGTCCGTTCACTGCAGGGGGCCTGGAGCATGCCGTGCAGAGAGCCGTAGACATTGGGGCCCGCTCGTTTGCGCTGTTCCTCCGCTCTCAACGCCAGTGGGCTTCCAAGCCCCTGACCCAGGAGACGGCCCAGCGCTTCCGGAAGGCATGCCGGGAGCACGGCTTTGCACCACACCACATTCTGCCCCACGGTTCCTACCTCCTCAACTGTGGCTCTCCAGATCCGGAGGTCCTCGAGAAGAGCCGGGCAACCCTAATCGACGAGCTCAAGCGCTGCGAGATGCTTGGCCTGGTCTACTACAACTTCCATCCAGGTCAGTGATGCACGGTAGGGTGCCTCAGGATCGTACAGAAGCACCGAAGCCCCCATGGACTACTCGAAGGCTCCATTTAAGTGCAAGGACAAGGTCTCGTAGGGTCTTGTTCTTGCAGAAGGACTGCCCCAGGTGAAAGTCAGTTCAACTGGAGCTGGACTATGGGACTGGTTCCAGCTGGCTCCAGCCGAGTTTCATAATCCATCTGCACCAATTTTCACTTGGGGCATTTCTAAGTGTAAACATTGAGCTTGGGACAACAGGTTACTGGACGAAACTTCCATCCAGGGCAGTGATGCTTGCTGCATCGATGTCGAGTCGACATGACCTATTAAGTCACGGATCGTAATGGAAGACTAATCTATTTAGAAGGGCTATACACAATTATGATCTGGCATCCTGCTAGGAGTTCCCTTCGTTGAAAACTGCCTCTTTCCTTGTCTGCTCCTTTCCCCTCTGGTTGTCTATTTGCCCTCTTCGCCGATAGATGGCGCTGGGCGTCCGTCCGCCAATAGACCACATCGCTTCACACCAAGACCAACAAGGGACTCTTTATCGATGGCCCGCACTCTCCAAGGCTGGTTCACGCATTCGCCCTTGACTGTGATGGACTGCGTTACTACCTTTACTTATTATTCTTCCATCGTGGGCTTGAAATAAATCTGACGCTGTCACGAGTGACCATTTCTCGTAGGTAGTGCATAGATTTGATCTCACAAATACTGCAAAACCTTCGGTCCAGTTGTACACAGATATGATGTGCTCCTGGGCTAACTGATGGACGGAGTTTGTGCGTTATTTTGTAAGGAGTTGCACACTCTATAACACTCAGACGCACTTGTGTGAACCAGCCTTTATGGTCGCACACAGCGTTGCTTACTCTTACGGTAGGCACTTTTCAAGTCCAAGTTCAAATGCAATATTTGTAAAGAACGTTGTTCTTGCTGACGAGGCCATGCGTCTACATGTGAACACGAGTTGTGCAAGAATGCGTTACGGAACAGTAACTTCCGTTCAGGTCGGTGGTACTTGAAGGGTGCCTTAGTGTAGTACAGATTACTCAACCTCCCGGGCTGCTCGAAGTCTTTTTTAAGGAAGAGCACTGGTCCTTGAGCTTTTCTCCTTGTTTTATGACTAAGCACAATAAATAAAACTGCACAAGCTTGTTCAGTATTTAGAGCTGATTTCAAACATCTGGGCATTTTCTCAGTCAGTAAATTAGTCCTTGAGATAATTAAAACTCAACAATCTTTGTTTGGAGCAACAATAGCGAGCAAACTACTCAGCAAAATATTCTGTCTGACACATGGCTAGGTACTATAAAGTGTAAAAAATAGAGTGTTGGGAGTACTTTTAAGATTAAGCCATTATTAGTGATTTTACCACACCTTTAAGTTGAGAGTTCAATGTGTGGCTACCAAGTAATAACTAAAAAAAATTCCTAGATCTATATTGAGAAATTTGCTTACAACATTGTATGCTTCACACATTTGGCTAGATGCTGACAAAGAGCTACCCTCAGGGCCCAAAGGCATTTTAGAGGGGGAGAGCAGGTAGGAGGAAAAATTGTGTAACGAGGAAAAATTGTGTAACAAATTAGTAATAGTAATAATAGAGTGTTTTAGTAGATCGTTCAGTCACTCCCGCTGCGCTATCCGCTAGCCGCTACGGCCTCCGCTATATGTAGCGTAGCGGAACCACCATTTTAAGTTTTAGCAGAACGTTCGCCACCCGCTATGAATTACAGCGTTACGAGAGCTAACGCCACGCCACTAGCGGCTCTTTCGGACACTAAGGCTTGCGTAAAACAGATTTCTAAAGCAATTCTTCGCAATTGTTTGATTAACGTCGTTATCTTAATAGAATATTTTGTTCTTTATTAAATAGCGTGCTAATCGTTGCTTCTTTTGTAAGGAAATGTCTATTATGTTTGTAATTGAATACGACTGACGGCCAAGTTGTCCAAGCCAATCCGATATGAGCCAAGCGCCAAAGCCACCGAGAAAATTCTTCAAAAATAGATGACAACAACCGTAGCTCTTCTGTTGTGTCGTTGTTCACCGAAAATGAAACGCCACGGAAATCCCTCATATCCGCCTGCTCGCTCGCTTCCTTGGTCGGTTTTGTCCTCACGACAAAGCGGCCGAGCAGGAGGCCGCACCCTTCGCTCACAGCACCACGGACTGCGAAGCTTTTTCTTCTTCTTTTTTCTTTTTTCCGTGGCAGTATTTAGCATGTTCGCCATCAATCGCTACCTGTTGCAGTCGTGGAACGGCTTTGTCGCGGCTACTTGCAGCAGCAAGATATAATCCACCCCTCAGAACCACGATCGCGAAGCACACAGACGCGACAGGCGCGGCGTGGCGGCCATCTTGAATTGAGTCCCTCGCTGGCTCTCCCTTATCTCGCCAAGTCTCGTTCTCGCGAGACCCACGCTAGCGCGCCGCGCTGGCCGCGCTACGCGCCTCGCTATTTTGGTCTGATAGCGCGCCTCCGCTAGCCTCCGCAGCTCCGCTATGTTTCCGCTAGCAGCGAGCATGCGCAGTAGCGTCGTCGCTCTAGCGTATAGCGTAGCGGGAGAGCCAAAACGATCTACTAAAACTCTCTATTATAACAAACAAACAAGCAAACAGCTCATGAATCTTTGGAAAAATTGTTAGTGATAGCATTTTGAGATAAATTCAGGTCAGTGATGGTAGCAATTAAACAGGGAAGGCGATTCCATTCTTGTGCTGTGCGAGGAAGAAGTGTTGAGCGAAATGCAGTTGTTAATGAGCTTGGAACTCCAATTTTGTGCTGATGATCAACACGGGAGGAAATGTAAAAGGGAGAGTTATCAATTGATCGTGTAAGATGGGATCATGTAAATAAATCTTGTGAAATAAACTAACGTGAAATTTTACGGTGCAGAGAGGAAGATGGTAAAGATAAACTAATTTTCATCTATGGGACACTAGCAGTGCAATGATAGTTCGATGGGATGAAACGAACTGAGCGTTTTCGGATAGACTCTAGTGCCATGACGAGGGTATTGTGACCCGTATCTCAGATACAGGCTGCATTTTCCTGCTTTGGTCTGATTAATGCTTTATATAAAACCAATTTAAGTGAAACGGGTGCCAATGAGAAGTTACATTCTTTGTAGCCCTACATGCAGTTAGCAGGAGAAGTGATATGCTGATGAGGGGTTTCTATGAAAGGTTAAACGTTAGGTGAACATCGAGGTATTTGTAAGGTGATACTTGTTCCAAAGAGTTGCCATCAAGGTAATAACAAGGGCTGTCGTTAGGTGTGCGGGACGCTCTCATGTATTTACATTTATAGTGTTTAGTTTCGTTAGTTACGACTCACACCAACAAAAGACAGAGTTAATGTTGGATGGAAGTGCAAACGAATTAGAAGTATCTTGAATTTCACGGTAAATTACACAATGATCCGGAAAGGAAGTGACGGACAAAGAAACATTGATAGGCATGTCGTTAATATAAATTAAAAGGAGTAAGAGGCCTTATACTGACCCCTGAGGAACGCCAGAATTAACGGATACAAGTGGAGACATGCTGTTTTTGACTGTAACAAATTGTGAATGGTTAGTCAGAAAAGATTGGAACGTTAGGGTTGATGTTGAGTTTACCCAGCTTTAGTAGCAAAAGCTTGTGACACACCTTATCGAAGTTTTTGGCGAAGTCTAGGAAAATGCCGTCAACCTGGGAGCCACGGTCAACGATAGAATGAATGGCATGGGTGCAAGTTAGAAGCCGAGTCTCACGTGGTAGTGATTTACGAAATCCGTGTTGTGCTGTGGTGAAGAAATTATTCGTCTCTGAAGCTCATGAGGTGGGAACAGATAATGTGCTCGAGAAGTTTACATGGAACGCGGGTTAATCAGATGCGACGGTAGCTGTTGGGAGAATGTTTAATTGCCACCTTTCAGAATAGCAACCACCTTCCATACTTTCAAATCAAAGGGTGAAACACCTTCTTGGAGTGACTGTTCAGAAAATTTAGTAAGAATTGAGGACGAGTGCATTTTAGTATTTTTAAGAAACTTGGAGTTAATTCCATCTACACCCGACGAACAAGACAACTTCAATCCATAAATAATCTTAGTTATACCAACAAGATCGATAAAAATAAGATGCTTCTGAAGGTTTCCAACTGAACGTCGAGGGAGAATCAAAGGAGGGGCGACAAAGAGGCACACACTGCTGGTCTATCAACCATTTACTGAAAATCTTTTTCATCGACACTCATGAAATTAAAAGGTTGCCTTCCCAGGGGTAACTTCTTCTTCAGTATGATTCCTGATGGATAGTGTTCACATGCACCCGACTTGGTTGCTCACATGGTACGCTCCCTGCAGATACAGCTTTCTCTGGGGAATAGCGTAATGGAGGCGGCACATGTACACGACTCCATAAATTGCATTTCACACTTTTGACTCAATGTATGCTGTGCCCTATGCTGTGCCCTATGCTGTGCCCTATGCTGTTCCATATGCTAGTGAATATATTCAGCTTAGTGAACTTTCAGTTAAGCGAACTATTTCCTTGGGTCCCTTGAAGTTAGCTCAATTGAGAGTTTACTGTGGATGAAAATACAGTTGAACCTCGATTTAACGAAGTCACCAGGACCCGCTAATTATTTCGTTAAATCGGTAACTTCGTAAAATCGAGGAAGGGAGACCTCGCACATAGGCTGCACGGGAAATCCTAATATATTCATTAAATCTAGAAATTCATAAAGTTGGGTTCCGTTATCGAGGTCCAGCTGTACTACAAAGCAAAAAATATATGAGACTTATATAATCGTAGCAACCCACTAATATCACTAAGCCAGGAGGATGGTTATGATGGTGAAGGCGATTTAAGAAAGCAAGAGGTAGTGCTTGGTTAGGATTATGTGAACTTCGAAGATTGTTGGGCGGTGAGTTCCAGATTTTCGTACCAGAGAGTTGAATTAGTCTTTCCTGTATGTGCTATGCCTTGGTGGCAGACTGTGGCAGACTTCTTAAACTGGTCATCCAAAACGTGGCTCTAAAGTTTGTACATAGCTTACCTTTTTTACAGTAAATGCATGCATAGTCACCCTGGGAGGGTGACTACTTCATGTGCACAAATGTCTTGAGGGAAAGTCGCACCGCTGGAGATTTTCTGCGTCCCTCTTTGTGCAGTGGGTCTGGCTTCAAGTTGATGAAGCACTGCTATAGTCGCAAAGTATTTTTGGAACTGTGTATTTCAGAGTGTGGGCAGCCATTTGTCCAGGCAGACACTGAAAAGGCCTAGGTGCCGTCGTGTTGTTTATAAACAAGCGCGTCTGCCCAGAGGGGTCGTGGGCACTGTGCTTGTGTGGGGTGTAAAACTTGCAGTTGTGCTCCCAGTGGCACTGCTTGCTATGACTTTGGACACACAAGAGTCGATGTATGTCGTGGCTGTGCTCCTTCGCAGCATTCCTGCATTTCATAAAGTGACTTTCCTGCGGTGCACAAGTGTACTGCAGCAACAAGGCAGCATGCGGATCCTAAGATCACACTTCTACTCCGATTGCAGAGAGTCTACAGACCAGATTTGAAAACCACTAGTTGTGATTGATGAAAAACTTACTGAACAAAAGACTGACAAGAAATAGGCCTCACCATCCATGTTTCTATATTGGGAGGTTTTTTTTTGCATTTATTTGAAATGTTTGACTGAAGTTAACTCATTCTTTTAGATATATATATGCGAAACAAGTGTTCCCTTTAGTAGCACCTCCGTGACAAATTACCGTGTCACATTTATCAGAACTAATTTTAGCAGTTGGTTTGGCATAGGTTTTATTTATTTCAATCGTGTTGTACATAGAACATTTTTGCTGAAAAAACAAACATTCATTACATGAACATTTATTGCATGCCCTTATGGAATGCGGACTGCATAAACTTTTCCATACATTTCTTGGTTCTGCATGGTTTTTATCGTCATTATGATCATGATATCTTTGTTTTCGTGTTCACGAACAGCCGAATGTCTGTGATGTGGCACAACATTATACCTCTAAAATCTGCTCACCTAAATGTAAAAAAAGTAATTTTGAAAAAAATCTCACAGGCAAGCAAAAACAGAAATGCACTGCTAAGAGAAATGGAAGCAGTCTCATGCCAACTGTCTCTTAAGATTATCATAATCATCAAAAATATCAGAGTTTGCATCACCTGAAATTTTTTACGTCATCTGCATTCTTGGTCTTTAAAAAGCTCTTCAAGGGTAAAGCTTGGCAATAAACATATTGCATCAAAGATTTCTTGGTCACAGCAAGCCTTTAGAATAATTTCTGGCTTGGAGTTTCACCTTTATGCTGATCCATTCTCTTTTAAGGAGAATACTTTCCTCGTAAAAGATCAATAAACTGATTGACTGACTGATTCGATCTCCAGGATCAACCTGCGGCACAATCACCAGGGAGGAGTGCATGGATAAGATTGCTGAAAGCATCAACCAGGCACACAAGGAGACTACCTACGTCATATCAGGTGTGGAGTCGGCCCAGGCCATCTTTCGCCAATAGGGAAGACTGGTGAACTCGCTGGGGAACTTTTGTTCCCTAATAAATCAAGGTTTTTCTCTAGATTTGTTAAGGACCTGACTAATCCAAGCTTCATAAAGGGTTTTGTAAGGGAAGAAGTTTTTGATAGTAAATCTCCAAGGAAATGTTAAAATTTCGAAGAAAAATATTGGCAGCAACTCTTGTTTCCAAACACTTTATGAGGCATAGAATGCAGAATTTAGGAGGGGATTGTTTAAATTTGTTTATAAGACGTTGAAGAGTCATTTCAGGAAGTGAAGAGAGCTTACTGCAGGGACGAAAGTGCTGCGCCATTTGCTCCCGATTGCACCACAAACAAAAATCTGCTACATCTTGCACCACATCTGCGCCGAGGTAGGCTTCAACGTTGGCCTTTAACCTTTTTTTCTTATCAGTTGTGCCGAAATTTAGTATAGTGATGTATTTCTCAGTGGTGATTTCAAATATGCAATTATTTTTCAGATAGCTTTACTTAATCCTGAGTTATCAATAAATTTGTAATTTTAATTAGGTCCGCCTTACGGGTCGTTAGCGTGAAATTCTTCAGAATATATCATATATCAGACATTTTTATAGAATTGCATTCAACAAGACATGCTTTGTGCGGTGATGCTATTTTTGTTGCTTTATATGTCATATAAAATAATTTTAATTAATTAATCTCAAAAGATATGGCCTCCCGTTTTGTGCAACTTGATTGCAAATGAGAAAAACGGTTAAAGTGCAGGCGAGCTGGTGTAAGTTATACATGATGATTGAAAACCTGAGACTGTGGTTTGAAAAACGGAAACTCGTGAAGTTGGAAGAAAAAGGTGCAGACAACGTCCCAAAACGAGATGTTGTCTGATTGATTGAGACGTTGTCTGTCCCTTTTCCTTCCTACTTTACGAGTTTCCGTTTTTCAAACTTGCGGATAATTCAAACTAACATGCAGGTCCCATCCTATGTGTCTCTGGGAAACTCCAAATAATTCAAACATTGCTTTATTCAAACAAACTTTCGGTCTCGGCTGCTGAGATTATGAACTTGAACGACGATTCTGGACTGATCAGTCCAGCTGACTACAATCAGGCTGCATTACCATACATGAGCATACCACCACACAAAGCATGTCTTGGTGAATGCAATTCTATAAAAATTTCAAATATATTCTGAAGAATTTTACGCTAACGACACGTAAAGAGGACCTAATTAAAATAACAAATTTATTGATAACTCAGATTCTAGTCAAGCTATCTAAAGACTAATTGCATATTTGAAATCATCACTGAGAAATACATCTGTATACCAAAATTACAGCACGATAAAAGAAAAAGAAAAAAAAAGGTTAAAGACCAGCATCCCCCTTAAAGATAGAAAGAATCAAAATATATTATTATAGGTTGATTTTAATATTCAAAGAAGTAGATGGAAACTGCAAATATGTATTTCACAGGGTCTCTACCCACCGTGTAGTTCGCTTCACCTTCGGTCAGAGCACAGTTGAATGCTATCACGGACACACCTACTAAAAGCGCAAGTCTAGGGGCATTCGCTGCACTTGGTTGGTTTAGCCGACTAAAGAGCACGTACGGACAGACGACGAATGCCACGGTGTAGCGTTTTTGAGTCGGCAATGTCGAGAGCTAGGAGTCGCGAGAAAAATGTGCTAAATAGCGGGATAGCGGCTACTGTAACAAGACGGAACCAGGGTCTTTTATTCCCGACATAATGGCTCAATTATTACGTCTGCCGCACGCCTCCGTGTCAGGGCTACAGTGTACCATGGCACTTGTGGCGCTCACGTCAACCTTCAGGGCCTCGGACTGGCGCGTGCGCATCTAGCTTCATTGCCTTGCACCGGAGTGCTAGTAGCAGCAGCTGACTTGGGAGCGCGGCTTCGTTAGTGCGATAGGCACGCAAATTGTGCTGAGGATTATTACAGGTCAACCTTCTTTGTCTAGATTGCAGGTTGACGTACGGGTCTATATTTTAATAAGTATGTTAGTCAAGGTAGCTCCTGTGTAGCGGTCGATCGAAAGGGTAGTAAACTTTGACTCAACTCTAGTTCGAACGCCGTTAAGGTGCTTGGGCACTTTTAAAGCACAGATGTGTATGTTCATAATATTTGTGGGTGGTTGTTTTTGAAGCTTGTAAATTTAGAATCTTGAGTTTGGTGTTGTAAACCTTCAAGGGACGTATTTTTATTGATTGACATTTTGGCAGATATGCTGATTTTTGCCGGAACTTTATCGGAATTATATTTACCGTCTGAATAAACTACCAAGCTTAAAAGAGGGAGGGAAGGGGAGAGAGGCTTTATTTCAACCAAAGTGTTGCACTATGCATCATTTTTCAGCCATTTTTTTAAGCAACCATTGTGAATGAAACCTACTTTGTCCTGAGCCTTATTTCTAAAAAGAAGGCTGTGTGGTTTTTTGGCATCCTAGCTATTCTTACTAGGAAAGATAATAAATGATACGCTTCAGTATCAAAGAGGGACCCTCAATCATACTCAGATAGGAACCCATTTAGCCATGCAATCACATTTTCAAGTTACTTGATAACAGATATTGGCGTCTACTCCAAAAGCATCAGTGGCTGCTCAAAACCAATATTTCGCCTGCTACAAAACCTGCTACAAATGTACCAATGCCGCTTCTATCACTGACGTTGTCTATTAATTTTCATGACTCTCCTCTACATCACCTACATGCACCAGGGGAGTATTGGCAAGTGGTATATGTAGTAGGAGATGTAGGACAGTTCAGCCGTCGCAGTGGGGTATCGGGCTGTGGACTGAGAGGTTTTGGGCCTGATTACTGGTGGGTGTGTGTACGTATTAGATTATTCCTGAGTGAGCGCTTTTGTGCGTTGTTTTGCTTATGTTATCATGGTAACCAAACCGGTTGTGCTTATGCGCCGTACCATCGGATGTGTGCGGATCCATGTATGGGCAAATTTATGTTCGTAGAGGCTTTCATTATAATGCATTCCACGCTTTAAAACGACTACCCTAGGGTTAACTAAAGTAATTTTCCGAACTAAAGTTTGGAAAACTCTGGGATCAAACATTGCTTTACAGCACGTGCCTTCATTGAGTCGTGCATTAAGAAAACCTCAAAACTCTACTTTCACTGCTGACTTACGAATCACATAACTGGAATTGGACTTTGGCCAATTCATTTCGGAAGATTGGTCTATGTTACCTATAAAATAAAAAAAAACAGAAAGCCATTTTTTTTGCATGCACTATTCTTTTATTAAAAAAATAAAGAAATAAATGGAATGTTTGCGTACCCCTCAACTCACACCGTCTTTCGAGTAATGTGCGCAGTAACATCACTGAGAGAACCACGTTCGATCCCATCTTTGGGGCCCCCAGCCCTCCCTCCATGATTGTCGACTTCTCAAGGTCCGGTTCAACTAAGAAAGGCCCCGCACCCGCTTAGCGTCGTCGAAGGTAGTGGCAAGCAATCGAGACAAAAGACAGTTTGCCACAGGAGAGATGGGGTGGGTTGTGACGGAGAAGAAATGGTTTTGTTGACATCCGATGGATGGCACCACGAAAACACTGTGGCTCCGACCGCCACACGCGAGTGCAGATAGAGAAAAGAAAACGTCTTTTGCTTTGCGACTATGCAGTAAAATCATGGTTGTTCGGGGGGAGGTGGTGCAGTTTGTCTCACTTGTGCCGAGCTGAACAGTACGAAAAGTACAAGTTGTGAATTCTTTGGACAATAAAGTCGGTTGCGCTGCCCCTTTAAGTTTCAAAATTTCCGAGTCTTATTTGCGACCGCAAGCGTCGCATCCAGGTGGGGTCTAAGCTCTCTGCAATGCACGGTTCATTCGCCCGAGCAAACAAAAGTGGGGTTGGCGTTTCTCGTAAACGCCTCATGCTAATTGCACCCGCAGCTTGGGAAATACAGCGTCACAGTCCGGTGCAAAACCAAACTTACCCTTTCCCGTTCTGAGCTCCGTGTTTCCCGTGCTTGGTGGCCGTGGCGCAGTCGCCACCTCGCTAAGAATGTTGTTCCTTCCACTCCCAGTGATAGAAAACATGTGCAAGCAGGGCCACACCATCGGCGGCGACTTCCACGAACTCCGAGGGATCATCGACAGGGTCAAGAACAAGTCGCGCATAGGGGTCTGCCTGGACACATGCCACGCATTCGCTGCAGGTCAGTGCCATGCCGTCTGCGGGACGCTGCCATAACATCCCATGGGACCTCGGCCTGTCACGATTAAAGACTCGCGAGAGATGTGGATGTTCTGCCCGAAGTTGCGCGTGGTCCCGCCGATTGCGCAGTGTTGTTGATGGCACCGAGGTTCCGTGTACGCCTTGTCTGACCATCAAGTGCCGGGACGCTTCTTAACCTAACTGACGGGCCAACTGCCCAGTGACACACCTGCAGCAGACTTACAATGCCTCGTTGACTGGCGAAGACATTTTCCCTCGATTTTGTTGCTCTCTATCTTTTACTTTTAATTTGTGTTTTTATGGGACAGTGCATTGCTCCCTGGGCCATTCGGCTGTTGGCAGGCACCCAAATCTATCTGTACATCCTAATTTCACATAAAGCCCCCAATAACACAACTCACCCTCTTCCTGAAGAGAAGTATTCATATCCCAAGTACTACGTTGCCCAGGGGAAATAAAGCGGCGCAAAACGACAAGGGACAATTAGACAAAACACACAAACACAATGCTTTGTTTGCGTGTTCATTCTACTTAATTCTTATCTTTTTGCACTATTTTTTTTTGTAACACGGACTTGTTTATCCCTCTGCAAACTGACGCTTGCAACAAAAAGTCAAAACCACTGTTTGTTTGTTTTTGTTTTGTTTTTTTATTGTAAACTTTTGGGCCTGCACCTATCTCACAATAAGCACCCACCCACCACATTTCCAACGTTGGAAAAATAAATTAAGGCTCGTATCCAGACTCCTGAGGTCACCCATACTCGTTATCGCATCAGAAAACAAAGATTTGCGCAGTTGTTGTACACTGCTCAAAGTAGTGCTTACGAGATTTGGTTGTTGGTGGAGGAAACAATGCCTTTGGTGTTTTAAATGTGTATGTCTTAATAAAATAGCATATAGCTTGTTTGAAATGCACCTGCACATATCTTGACTCGGAACATAAAAAAAGGAGAAATCAGTAATGATCCGCGAGAAGCCGGAAGATGAACTCGTTATAATGGACTTTGATAAGATTCTTTTACTACAGATTTTGATGTGGATTATGATTAGTGTCTGTTCTAGCCGTAAAACTAACAAAATGTGAGTGGATATTAGAAAAAGGACTGGTTTATTAATAATTCTGCACTTCGAAAGGTACTGATTTTTTTTTTTTATTGAGCCGTGCAGGTGATTATAATTGTTATGTACTTTGGGTTGTGGCTCGCCAGGCACTGAGCGCGACGACATCAGTTCACAAAATGGATGCCACCGCTAGCGAACCAAAGCTGCACAGTGTTTGACCGCTGTCAAATAGTCTGCTATAACTAGGGTGACCATATTCCTCAAGGTAGAAAACGGGACATCCCAGCGGAAAAAAAGGGGCGGGGCGGGGGGCGGGGGGCGGGGGGGGGGGGGCATACTAAAGTTTGAGATTGAGAGAAAAAAATGTAATGAAATGCGTGCATATCTACATGATTTTACATCCGTGCTATATCCAGTAACTCAAAGAAATATTTCTGCACACGCATCTGCGCCAGAGAGAAAGTGTTTGTGGGCATGAACAGTTCTAAATTTTACTCTCTGGGTGAATATCTTAAAGTGCCTACGGTTATTTTTGTAAAATATACTTGTAACGAGTAGGCATAGTTTCAGTTTGCTTCAACTCGCTTTGTGCCAATTTCGAAACTATGCACTCCTGCAAAAACGGGAGATGATTCTTTATACGGACAAAAAGAAGGGACGGCAAAAGCGGACCTCAAAAACGGAACGTCTGGTCACCCTAGCTATAACAGACTGGCAAACTACTCACAAACTCCCAAAAATAGTGCATTATACCCGAATGTACGTCATAACAGAACCTGTGACGAGCGAACAATGGCACGAATAAGGAGACCAACCCAACTTCACAAATCTGTATAACCAAATGTCTGCTGTAACCAGATCTGTTATAATGACGATACATAGTGTATAGCTAGGGTTCCGTGTCTTTGGCATCTATTTCTCGTGAAATTCAGAGGGTGTTTTTCTGAGTTAATTTTTCGCCGAAGATACGGGGTTTGTTGGAGTTTACCGTAAAATACCGGACAAGCGCCCACTCAAAATTTTGAGATAATCATGAAAAAATCAGGGATGGGCGCTTGTCCGGTCATCAATTCTACATATCAATGTACTGTGCATATTTTCTCAGATCTTACAAATTTGGGTATGGGCGCTTAATGTGGTATGGGCGGATGCACGGTATTCTACGGTAGGTTTCCAATACTTCGAAAATCTGAGTTCGTTCTACTGTGTACTTATATTTTAGCAACTCAAAAACAAAAATATAATCTGGGCACCATGACCCATCGTCCTGAAGGAACTTCGACGTGCAAAAAGGCAAACCCCTTTTGTCAGTCGTTCTAGATTTCATAGGAAACTGAAGTGGCATCTCCTCAGGACCTCTGACCCTGTGCTCTTATAAATTTTATTTGTAAAACACCGTCTTTTTTGCTTTTTATTTTGTCATTCTGACCTCGAAATTAGGATCTTTTCGGATAAATCCGACTTGACAGAAAATTGACCAGCCAGTGTTTTTCTAATTTTTTTCAGATTTGTCTGAAAACACGGAACCCTATGTAAGGCTAATTAAGATGCTTGCCCGTGTTGGCCGCTTCCTTGAGCTCTCCGGTACGAAGCACAGAAGCTTTGACGCGCACCCGCCGGTACAAGGTGGTGAAGCTTGGCGCACGTGCATTGGTGGAAAGCGGTGAAGCCCACTCTTTCATGTGCCCTTTCTGCATCTTGTATTCTCAGACCTAGCACCCATCCCCCAGTATATCAAAATCACCATCAAATTTTGAGCTGGTACTTGCTCCGTATTTCGCGGTAAATTGAAAAGTTTGCCTGGTGGTTAACAAATAGAGAAGTTCATAATAAACCAAGAAAGAGCAGACGGCGCCTATATCGACCAGAGGCTCTTAACTTATCCCCGTACTGGCTCGAAAAAAAAAAAGGGGGAGGTAATTTATGAGTTTCAGTGATTGAAGTGCTGCGCCAAAATGCACCATGAACGAAAGTTTGCTACATCTTGCTCCAAAATGCTATTTTCGCTGAGAATTGGGCCACACCTGCGCTGAAATAAGTTTAAAGCAAAAAAAGCTAAATATTTTATTATTGGTTGATTTTAATATTCAGAGAAGTAGACGTAAAAAAATATGGTACAAATATATGATGTTAATGCAATTAATGCAAAGGTGCAAGCGAGCTGGACGAGAATAACAATAATCTCTGGAGAAGGGGAACAAGGGGGATGAAGGACAAACACAAATCTCCAAACACAGCTAGGTGACTGGTACGCGACCGAAAAAATCCGCTTGGTCCTGGCATGGAACCAGGGACCTCTCCATTTTCAATGGAGTGCCCTTGTTCCCTTTCTCCATGGATTATTATCGTTATGGTACAAATGTATTGTATTTCGCAGCATCTCTACTCACCGTACAGCATGCTTCGTCCTATGTTAGAACACGGTCGAAGGCTCGAACACATACAACCACAAAACACATACCAAAAGTCAAGTCACGGGACATCCGCTGCACCCGATTGGTTAAGACGATGAAAGAGCACGTACCAGGAGATGATGAATGCTACGGTGTCGCACTTTGACGCTGTTTAATTGTGAAACAAACAGAAATTGCTTGTCAGTTGCTCTGGCTGGCTGAACCGCTGACCGGTCAATCGCTGACGCCGACGTCGTCACTTTCTAGACGACGTCTGGGACGTCTGGAACTAAAAGTCGAGAGAAAACTTTGCAAAATGTCAGGACGGCGGCTATGTGGTAAGACAGAACCAGGGTCATGTACTCCCGACGAAAGCACTCGATTATCATGTCTGCCAGATGCCTTCATGCCACGGCTGCAGAGTACCGTGGCACTTGCGCCGGTCGCGTCGACCTTGACCGCCTCCCAACCGCGTGCACGCGTTGAGCTTCACCGCTTTGCCCCTGAGTGTTAGGAGCAGCGGCTGACCAGGGAGAGCGACTTGGTTAGCGCAATAGGCACGCAAATTGTGCGTAGAATTATTACAGCTCGACCTTCTTTGTCTAGATTGTGGGTTGAACTCTAATTTAAAAGAAACTGTGCCAAGAAAAAGAGAAGGAAAAAAAACACCTGCCTATCATTTGAATAAATGCGGTAGTCACAGTAGTTCCGGTGCAGCTGCCGATTGAAAGAGCAGCAAACTTTGACTTAACTCTGGTTAACACTGCTAAGGAGCAGCATCACCTTTAAAAAACGAGGCTTTTAAAATACTTGTGGTTGGTTGTTTTTGCACTTTACGATATTAGAGTCTTCAGTTTGGTAAATTCATAGAACTTGGGGGACGCGTTTTTATTGAAAGACGTGTTAGCGGATATGCTGGTTCTCTTTGGCAATTTACAAAAATTATATTTACAGACTAAATAAACTACCGGGTGTAAAAATGCAAGGGGAGATTGGCGTCATCCCAACTGAAATGTTGCACTACGATTCATGTTTCAGCCATTTTTAATGCCCGTTGTAAATGGAACCTACTCTGACCGGAGCCTTATTTCTAAAAAGAAGGCTTTGTGTTCCTTTTGCGCCCCATCTATTCTTATCACGAAAGGTAATGCACCCCATCTATTCTTATCACACACTATGCTCCAGTATCAAGGAAGAACCCTCAATCATTATCATAGACAAATAGAAATGCAATCACTTTTTTTTTTTTTTTCAAGTGATGTGTTAACAGCATTTCGCATCTGCCTCAAAACCGTCAATGGCTGCTCCAGAGCAATATTTTTCCTGCTACAGAACCTGCTACTAAAGGTCAAATACCACTTACATCACTGGGATTTCCTCTCTTCTGGGAGTAATGAATGACCTGTAACACGCAATTTACCGTACACCAACCTATTATAGTACATTAGTGTTTCCTTAATAGGGAAACCTCCGTTCTCCTGAAAACTGTCCATGATAAAAGTAGTCCCTAATAACGAGACAAAAAAAAATATTTACGTAGTTTGTCTACGAAAATGGTGCCCATTGTTAAGAATGGAACCTTCGGCGACCTTCTTCAGAGTTTCAACGCTGCGGAAACGAGTCATGATCTGTCCGGGAACGTCGCCTGCTGGACGGGGCCTACGCGAAACGAGTCCCGACGAGTACGGAACCGTCGCCTACGTGTCTGCGCCTGCGGAGACAGGTCTCAACGCGCCCGTGACGTCAACGGGACGTGTGTGCGTGCGTGCGGCTTGGTGCGCTCCGGAAGGGGAGAGAGGCCTGGCCTAACTGCGGAGAACTTTGGCTATGACGCACTGCTGGCTACGACGCGGCGGACCTTGCTACGACGCACTTGACGGCGGGTTGCTGCTGCGCACTTGCTGCCCTGGCGGGGAGTGAGGGAGAAAACGGACCCCTATATAAGGCGGAGCGCGAGTCTGCTCAGGAGTTCTCTCTGATTTGACGACTGTATCGCAACCATGTAATTAAACCGTTCGTTACGTTACCAATTCTCCCACCTCCACTGGACCCCTGGGTTCTTCACTTCGGGGAATGGTCGTCGTCACGAGCCAGGAAGCTCCCGGACGTGCGGCATCAAACCCCGCCTCTAACAACTGGTTGGCAGCGGTTGGGATCGGACCATGCGACATCGTGCTACATCTGCGGGTGAGCGTTTGGACTTTGCTTTGAGATTCGCCAGGCTTCAGATTATGGGTAATTAATTTTGAACTGCTGGTAATCCTTAGTGTTTGACTCGTGCGCTAGGTTTAGGTACAACCTCGCGACAAGTTTTAGAACAAAGCCAAAGCTAAAGAGCAGCGATCATGGATCTAATGAGGTTACTGAGAACAGATTTATTCTGTTTATGTGAAGAATTGGGTGTGGAGGTGGAGCAAAAGATGAAGAAATCTGAGATCAGTAAAGCGATTTCAGAGAGCGCAGAAGTAGAGGAAATTAAAATTGCGTGGGAACTGCTTCTGAACGCTAAGAGCGAGGCTGCAGCGAGAAGGGCAGGAGGCTGCAGCGAGAGAGGAACGAGAACGAGAGCAGGCTGCAGCGAGAGAGGAGCAGGAGCAGCTGCAGCGAGAGGAACGAGAGCGGGAGCAGGCTGCAGCGAGAGAGGAACGGCGCAGGCTGCAGTGAGAGAGGAACGAGAGCGGGAGCAGGCTGCAGCGAGAGGAACGAGAGCGGGAGCAGGCTGCAGCGAGAGACGAGAACGGAGCAGGCTGCAGCGAGAGGAACGAGGCAGGCTGCAGCGAGAGAGGAACGAGCGCAGGCTGCGACAGAGGAGCGAGCGCTGAAAAGGCTAGAGCTCGAAATTGAACAACAGCGATTAAACTCGCAGAACAGTAGAGTTGGGGCTCCGGTACGAGCAAGTGAGACCGAGTCGTATCAAATGAAGAAGCTCATGCAGCCGTTTAAAGTTGGGGAAGACGTGGGCCTGTTCTTAGTGAACTTTGAGAGGACATGTGAGAAGTTGAGCTTCGCCCCAGAAACGTGGCCGCAGCGGCTTTTGACTTTGTTGCCCTGTGAGGCTGCAGAGGTTGTCGCGCGCCTTAGTGCTGGAGACGCGGACGACTACGACAAGGTGAAGTCCAGCCTTTTGAAACGGTACCGCCTTTCTGCCGAGGCGTTCCGTCAAAGGTTTAGAAACGCATCCAAAAAGAGCAGCGAGGGCTACTCGGAATGCGCTTACGGGCTTAAAACCAATTTGATAGAATGGTTGAAGAGCGAGGAAGTGTACGAAAGCCGAGACAAGGTAGTCGAGTGTGTGTGCCTCGAACAGTTCTTTCGTAGCATTCCGCAGTCAGTCAAGCTCTGGGTGCAGGACAGGGTAGGAGTCGACTCTGTCGAAAGGGCCGCTGAGCTAGCCGAGGAGTACGCAACGCGTAGAAAGCTGAGCGGAGAGGAAAGCGAACCCGGCCGGAGCGATCAGCGCAAGACCTTCCGACAGGGAAACGGCTCGCGAGAAAACGGGCCCGAGAAGCCCGAAGCAGGACAAAAGGTCCCAGAAAAGAGCGCAGAACACTCGAACGGAGACGAGGCGCGGAAAAGCCAAACAGGGCAGTTCGAGGCTAGGAAGCCGTTCCTGTGCTACAACTGTCAGGAGCCGGGACACACAGCGGCCAGATGTAAGAAACCGCGGGTTGTGTTCTCGACCGTGACCGGTAGTGACGAGGACCTGAAGCTCCTTCGTCCCTATCTTCACGAGCTCCAGGTAAACGGAAAGCCGTGCAGGGTGCTTCGTGACAGTGCAGCGACGATGGACGTTGTTCATCCGTCGTATGTAACGACATCCGATTTTACTGGAAAGGTAGTTTGGATCAAGCAGCTGCTCGAAAAGCACAGTGTCTGTCTGCCTATGGCGACGGTAAGGATAACTGGCCCGTTCGGAGAGCTAGTGACAGAGGCGGCTGTCTCGCAAACAGTCCCGTTGGAGTATCCTTATTTGTTTTCTAACCGGTCAGAATTCCTGCTGCGCGAGAGGGGTCAACAACTGGGAGAAGGACTAGTTCAGTCATGTACGAGGTCCAAATCGCGTCAGCTCGCCCCTTTGTTGACGAGTGATCCAGAGCCAGAGGCAGCTGTCGGGGAGCAGGCACTCCCAGAGCTCGAGGCAGAGAAACGGGATGAGAGGGACCAGGTTGTAGAACAGCCTGACCTCGTAGCACTAGAAAGTGTACGCCGTCCCAACGAACCGGCGGAAAAGGCGGAGGAAGACGGGATCAGTGAAAGATCTCTCGTAGCTCCGGCGTCACGTAACTTTGGTCCTCTGCTACGAGTAGACAGAGTGTCTTTGACAGTCGAGCAGAAGAGCGACCCTAGTGTGTCAGGGTTTCGCGGTACAGCTCAGGAGATTGCTAGGACCAATGTAACGGGGCATGAAAAAGGCGGATTGTTTTATCGGCGCTATAAGGACCGCATTTTCACGTCTAGAAATCACGTGAAAATCGATCACTACGACTTCAGGGCAAGAAAAAGGAAAGGCAAATTTAACGGCAATGCCGATGGGTTGAGCAGATTTTTCTGGCATCACGAAAAACAGTAGGGATGATCTCAGAGGTCTTCGTCATCCACGGGAATGAGGATCTAAGTGGGGGCACTTCGTTAAAACCCCAAAAGGACCTCACAAATTGCAAAGAGTTTTTGTCTTTTGTATTTTGTTCATTGTGACCTCGTTGGAAAAATGAGTTTTGTTTTGGCGACAGCGGGTCAATTCGCATTGTTTTGGGCAAATTATGGTAATCCGTAATCCAGTCTGGCGGGTCTCTGGCGAATTCCGAGCGTTTGACTGCGGTGTGGCGTGGTGTTGTGTGGGACGTTTCCGCTAATGCCTCCGTTGTAAGAGGTTTGGGAGTTTGTTGGGTGCTTGCAGCGTCTTCTCAAGGCCTACTCCACGCCCACCTCTTCAGGCCAGCGATTGTACCACCGGCCTTTCGAGGTTTCCCTGGCCCCGGAGGGGCTGTTAAGAATGGAACCTTCGGCGACCTTCTTCCGAGTTTCAACGCTGCGGAAACGAGTCATGATCTGTCCGGGAACGTCGCCTGCTGGACGGGGCCTACGCGAAACGAGTCCCGACGAGTACGGAACCGTCGCCTACGTGTCTGCGCCTGCGGAGACGGGTCTCAACGCGCCCGTGACGTCAACGGGACGTGTGTGCGTGCGTGCGGCTTGGTGCGCTCCGGAAGGGGAGAGAGGCCTGGCCTAACTGCGGAGAACTTTGGCTACGACGCACTGCTGGCTACGACGCGGCGGACCTTGCTACGACGCACTTGACGGCGGGTTGCTGCTGCGCACTTGCTGCCCTGGCGGGGAGTGAGGGAGAAAACGGACCCCTATATAAGGCGGAGCGCGAGTCTGCTCAGGAGTTCTCTCGGATTTGACGACTGTATCGCAACCATGTAATTAAACCGTTCGTTACGTTACCAATTCTCCC
Organism: Ixodes ricinus; assembly: GCA_037355805.1. Classification (NCBI taxonomy): domain Eukaryota; kingdom Metazoa; phylum Arthropoda; class Arachnida; order Ixodida; family Ixodidae; genus Ixodes; species Ixodes ricinus. The sequence continues at coordinate 46,482 of JAZHYW010052464.1, forward strand.
ACCTCCACTGGACCCCTGGGTTCTTCACTTCGGGGAATGGTCGTCGTCACGAGCCAGGAAGCTCCCGGACGTGCGGCTCAAAGCCCCGCCTCTAACACCATATAGCGGGGTATCCATATTAACGAGGTTCGTATTAACGAGACATCACTGTACACTCAAATACAACTTCCACTTTGGAACTAGTGCCACCATCCATGTAAAGTGGAAAACTGCTGATTCATTTTCTAGAAAACCGTGGTCACGAAGTATGATCCAGGGAACCCTGACAACCGATAATCCGGCTTTGATCCACCTTGTACAGTATTAATGCAGATATGAGACCCAGTGACGGAGTCCAAGGAGAGGGACGCTTAGGTTCAAAGCTTGGCGCCTTGCGTTTGCGTGCGAGCTATTTCTCCATGTTTTCTGCCAACTCTCGTCTTGTAAGAACGGAGCAATGCTTAGAATCGTGTACAGACGTTTTGCGCCGACTCGAGGTCGGTTCACGCACTTGCGACTGCTCACAACCGTAGAGGCCAAAAACCGGTTTTAAACCCCTCTGGTCTGTAAGCAGTCGCAAACTTGCAAACCAGCCTTTGCCCTCGTAAGGAAAAAGTTTAAATCGCAGACACCTGTCGGCAATGGACGTGTCATTTGGAGCAGCCTGGTTGTCCATTTTAACCTTGCTGCCGTATTTACACGATTGTAAGTGCCCCTCCCCACATTGCATGTCAGCCAAACGAGAAAAAAAAAATATATAGGGTGTCTGAAGTCCCCAGGCTCGATCTAAAACGGACCGTAAAAATTGACGCCTGCACGAAGCAATCTAAACTTTTCGTCAAGGTATATTTCACAGGCCCATTTTTTCTTATAAAATTAGAAAGTGTAGCTCTCTTTCTGTAACAAAATAGGGCCAAGAAACTTGCCAGGGTCAATGGCGGGTGGCGACAATGACGACCAAGTTGAGCGGCGGGGCCCATTTGTCGCACCAACAATCGTGTAAATACGGTACTTTTGAGGTTTGTATATCGGCAAATGCTCTCGATCGCATGCACTGCGTGATTTATGTATGGATGTGATGGATACGATTTTTCTCATGACGTCCCCGTGCATTCCAGGTTACGACTTGTCCACAGAGGAAGGCTTCGAGGGGATGATGCAAGATTTCGAGTCCATCGTCGGACTCTCCTACCTCAAGGCCGTGCATCTAAACGACTCACGCGGCAAGTAGCCCATTCCAAAGATTGTTCTTGATACATGGGCTCTCTGCTACGTCTTGGTTCCACTGATTGGCTCTTCCTGCTGCTTTGATTGTAGATTGGCCCTTTGCTGCCTCTTTGATCATTGATTAGCTCTTTGTTGCGTCTTTAAACATTAATTTGGAACTCTGCTGCCTCATTGATTGCAAGCGGATGTCACAATATAAGAAACGAGACTGATTCATTTTGATTGGCGGAACAAGTACCGAGCAGAGTTGGCACTGATAGGTTTGGTTATAAGGCAAAAGCATTAGAGTTGCGAAAATGCACATTTCGATTCTTGCTACAATGAAGTTGAAGGAGCACGCAAAGAGTTTGTTGTCGCAGGAATTTCGTTGTTATGAAATCAGCAAGAATCTGGCAACCAACAATGAGACCTGTGTGTTTGTTCTTTGTCCCCTCTGTCGTCCATCATCTCTGCTTAGAAGCGTGTGTTACATTTACCAGCTCGCCTGTTTATTAACCTTGTCTGCAATGATATATTATTTGTGCTGAAACATGAACCAGCTTTATTTCCAAAAATCGTTGGGCATTTTTTAAAGAAGCGCGGCACAATGCAATTCTTGCAGTCAGACGGTCGTTGTCACGAGCACAGACAAAAATTCTGACAATTCTGAAAGCATCCATGACGTGGGATGTGAGAAATAGCAGTCGCTTTTAATGATTTGTTAGTCGTTCATTTCTTTATGAACAATCACATCTTATTTGGCGTCAACTTACAAAGACAGGCCGAAATCACCTGCATTAGCTGCCTTCCTTTTTCACTTGCTACCTCGATGATAATTTGTGTTCTCTTTACATGCGCAAGTTTTACTCTATAATCCACAAACCACTATAGTTCAGAAGCACCGGGCGTGCTGCTCCAATGTCAGTGTAAGCAGACTGCTCGGGGGCATCGTACCAGAATTTATTACTGGCATTTCTTACGAACAGAATATTAGTTAATCGACACAGTCGTCGAGGCTTTCACGACAGAGCAAACGGTCCAGTGGATGTCCACAGGATGTCGATGGAGCAAAAGGACATCCTGAGAATGTCATGAGGGACATCCGCAGGACCCGTCATCCTTTTCAGAGGGCTCCCAGATCGAATTCTACTGTAACTAAGGTTCCGTGTTTTCATCTTTTTTGTAGGGGTGTGCGAATATTAAAATTTTCGAATACGAATCGAATACGAATAAGACAAAAAACGGGCTTCGAATATCATATTCGAATATGTGTCTTGTAATAAAAAATTGCAAAACAGCAGGTTTTACTGCCTTTCTAAAATAAATCAATGCAACTGCATTTTACTGGGCTGCAGCAGGCTAAAAGATGCTTCTAGTAGTGCACTTATTACAAATTATCCTGTAGGGAAAATTAACTGTTCAACGTGTTCAGAAAGTAAGCGCTCCCTACGCGCCGTGACAACATTTCCACCACCAGTAGAAGGACCCTTTAATCCGGAAGCTACGAAATATCACTGAAGTTCGAAGAGTTCAGACTTATGGACAGTGTTGGCCGGCTGCTACACGAATATTTCGAATTTTGGGAAACAAATAGTTTAGAATGTAGTTTATATTTTATAAAATGGTTACCATGTTTACACCATATAAAAGCGGAAATGTGTTCTTTTAACATGCTTTCATTAGTTATTAATGTGAACCAGTGATGCCAATAAAGCCAACACATATTGCACTTTTCCTCCGCGAAATGAGACAAATAGTTTTTTTTCGCGCATGCGCACAAAAGTAAAACTTCAGTCGAACCTTTGTCGAACATCACGTTGAAAGTTCGAAAAAGTCGAGCGTGGTCGAACTCAAACCTGGGCAGGTTCGCGACATCCTTAGTTCTGATTGCGCTTGAGTGGCAGGAGTTGTTGTCGATGGCAATGCAATCTTCTGCTCGCACCTAAATTTTCTCTTTTTTTAATTTTCAAACATTTATATTAGATAACACTCTCTAGATTTATTTTATACTTATATTTCACTCTCGAGGTTTATTTTACGGCATCAATTTATAGAACGCGCAATTACATCACAAATTGCTATAAAAGCGCCACACAACAAAGGGTTTGGTGAAAAAGAAACCGAAAACTGATACTGTCTTGCTGCCATCGGACAGATAGAAACGGAGCAGACCGATTGCGCACGCGTCATACGCCTTTCTCAGTGAATAAACATATTCATATGGGAATGTGTAGTAAGCAGATTATTCGTTACTTGCTCAAATATTCGTGGTTTGTGCGAATATTCGCCGTCTTTCCCGAATATTCGGCTTTGGTCGAATATTCGGGAATTTCACTTGATATGAAATTTTCGAATCGAATACGTTTTCGAATAAGGAAAATATTCGATTCGTATTTGAAATTTCGAATATTCGCACACCCCTACTTTTTTGTTTTAATTCAGTAAGTGTTTTTGTTAAGGGGTGTACTGAAATTAAAATCTAAATATACCGCTCACATTCAGAAGTAAGTTAAACATGGTCAAGGAAATTTG
>JAZHYW010052465.1:0-20424 GCA_037355805.1 Ixodes ricinus
GTGGGTGCGGATATGTTGGCAAAGGCTGATAGCTTCGCCGGGTCTGGCCGAATTCCATCTTTGCTGACCACATGACCAAGGTAGTTTACTTCACTGTACCCGAAAAAACATTTGGATGGGTTTAGACGCAGTCGAGCGTTCGTGAGGGCGTCTAAAACAAGACCTAGACGTTGCTGATGTTCGTCGAAACTGTCGGCATAGACGATTACATCGTCGAGATAGACCAATGCCATTGTCCATTTTAGACGGCCGAGAACCCTGTCCATGAGACGCTGGAAGGTCGCCGGCGCATTACACAACCCAAATGGTAAACGCCGGAACTCAAACAGCCCATCGGGTGTCACAAAGGCTGATTTTTCAGCGTCGTTTGACTCGAGTTGAACTTGCCAGTATCCTGAAATGAGGTCTAATGTCGTGAAGTAGTTGCAACCCTGGAGCCGATCGAGAGCATCATCCAGCCGAGGCAGGGGATACACATCGGGCTTAGTTATGCTGTTTAACTTTCTGTAGTCTACACAGAACCTTGTCGAGCCGTCCTTCTTCCTGACGAGCACGACGGGTGATGACCATGGGCTGTTGGAGTGTACCACTACGCCTCTCCGGAGCATATCGTCCACTTGAGCGCTGATCTCCTGTCTTTCGGCGATCGACACTCGTCGGGGTTGGTGATGTATTGGCGCGTGGTCACCGGTGTTGATGGTGTGGCGAATTAAAGGCGTACATCCCAATTCTTGTTTTGTAATGGCTATACAGTGACGGAAGTTTTTGAGTAGCGACTGTATGGACTCCCTCTGCGTTGCTGTTAGGTCTGGTCCAAAGTTAAATTCAGTCCACGGGATGTTGTCATTTTCGCTGATTCTGCTCTCCGAGGTGGGTGCCACCGGAGACCACGAAACGGTTGCGATCATGGTCTCTGGCAATATTTCAAAAGCTGTTCCTAAATTTTCACCTCGCTTAAGGTGAATGTCATCAGTAGCCAAGTTAACTACTAGAATGTTAAGGGCACCTTGTCTCGAAGAGATGAGGCAGCGAGGCGTTGCAAATTCGGTCCCAGGTTGTGAGTGAAGAACCGCTTCGACTAAAAATCTCCTGAACGCCGATTATTCTGAATCGACGCTTGAACCCAGGCCGCTGAAGACTTCGGAATCGTTACGTCTAGCATGGAGAGGACTAAGCAGGTGGAGGGATCGTGGGTGAACTTCAGAGGCAACAGAGGATAGAAAGCTTTCACCCATGTTCGACAGAAAACTTTAACCGATGTTCTGGCTACCAGTTGGATGTTACCCGAAAGTATTCGGAAACACTTAGCCAAGTGCAGCAGTAGACAGTAGAAGTAGTAGAAAAATGTACTAGGTTGTTTAATGTTCGGCTTGGGATCATCACAGTGGATCGAGAGAAACGTGTCCTCCGACGTCATCTGGGACTTAGATGGCTGTGATGATGACAAAGCAGCTTGACCACGTGCAAAGGATACTAGCAACTCCACCTTGGAACACCAGTCACACCCGAGAATGACTTGTGGGTTTAAGTTTTCCACAATAAAAAAACAAAGATTTACAGTCCTGCCCAGAGCTTCGACGGTCAATTCACAACACCCCAGGTACGGTATGAGAGTACTGTTTGCTGACACCAGTCGAGTGTCCTTGCAGTCAGTGGCCGCTGCCGCGTGGTTCGTCGATCGCAGCAAGGCAGCGTCAATGACGCTCACACCAGCCCCCGTGTCTATAATGGCATCGATTGGTTGCGTGACTCCGTGTATTTGAATTGAAAGGTGAGGTGTAAGCGACCTGCTCACCGACGCTGCGGCCAGAGGGACTTCGTGGATTACGCGGGACCCTGCCCCGTCGGGCCCGCGTGGGTGTTTTCCTGATGTTGAGAGGTCGGATTCGGGCACGAGCGAGCAAGGTGACCTGGACGTCCACAGTTGAAGCAGTGGCGCCAGTCAGGCCTACGACGCCTGTATTGCGAGTTGTCAGGTAGAGGATTCTGAATTATGGGTCGCACGGTGGAGGTGGTGGCTCTGTTCGCCGCGTCCATTTCCAGCGCGTGACCCAGTGCAGCGCTGAGTGTGGTAGGACGAGCGAGCCGCACAAATCGCTGAATTTCGGAGTTGCGGATGGCATCGATGAAAGCTGATGTAGTCATCAGGTGAAGCGTGGCTTCGGAGCACCCTAGAAGTGCTTTTCTTGCCAGTCTATCGACAGTGTCGGCCAGTTCTTGGAGTGACTCTGTGCCCTGGCGATAGGTTTTGAGTGACGTGAGATGTAGTTGCTGTAGATGGGAATCATTAAAACGAGCTTCTAGTGTTTGCAGGAGGAGCTCATACGTGGTTCGACTTGAATCTGGTACACTTTCAAGGAAGTCGGCGGCTTTCCCACGGAGCTGGGCGACCAGGGCTGCAGCCTTGCCTTGGGAATGCCACCCATTGTGTTGGGCTACCGTTTCAAATTGGATGATAAATGCGCGCCAAGATCCAAGTCCATCAAAAGTTGGAGGTTTGAGACGCATACCCTCGGAATGTAGATGAGCAAGTCCGGCCTGGGGTCTCTCAGCTTCGTCGGGTGGGCAGCGACGTACGGTAGATGTCTCTTGGACTTGCGGAAGGTCACCTGAGTCTCCGGGTCGCATGGTTGGGAGAGCTTCTTCAAGGTGCTGGAGGCGGTCTTGTACGGACGTGAGGTGGTGGTGAACCTCGGTGAGTCGTTGGTTCACGTTCTTTTCAACGTGAGTGACGCGGGCGGCGAGGCGACTGTCGAACTGTTCAAGCAGAGTTGCGGCATCTGTGGCGCTCTTCTCCGCCAACCGGTTGTAGAGCTGTTCAGTAAGCTCGGCCCACGGTGTCTCCTCCGCTGTTGCTGCGTGGGAGCGGGTATTCATGCTGTTTGGAAAACCGCTGCCACCATTTGTTACGGGTAAACCAAAAACCGCCGTTCCAGTCTTGTTTCTTCGTCTTCTACTAGTTCCGTTCGTCCACCTCTTCTACCTTTACCGTTACAATATATATATAAGTTTTTTTTTAAGCTTAACAGAATTTTTAAAAACAAACCGTGAAAGCTAGATTAATGCGGTCTGCGCAGGTGAGTTATACGGCCAGGGGGACATAGTATAAGGGACTAATCGTAACGATCAGTCGGCTAATTAGTTAAAATTCGTTAATTAACTTTTTAATTAATGAAAATAGACATATAGTTCCAATTAGAAAATTGCTAAGCGTCATCGAAAACCACTAAATCAGTAATTTTCAGAAAGATTTCGAACGCGTGGGAAGCGTAGTAGTGCACTAAATTTACCGCTCGTGGAGCAGGTACAAGGCTGGGGCTAGATAAGAGACGGAAAAATTGTGCGGGCGCCTTATCGCAACCGCTAGCTTTGTACGTGCTCCCCGAGTGCTAATTTTAGTGCACTACCACGCTTCGCACGCGTTCAAAGTCTTTCTGAAAATGACTTATTTAGTGGTTTTCGATGACGCTGAGCAAGTTTCTAATTGCAACTATATGTCTATTTTCGTGAATTAACAAGTTAATTAACGAATTTTAACTAATTAGCCGACTGATCGTTACGATTAGCCTCCTATATTTTGTCCCCCTGGCCGTATAACTCACCTGCGCAAACCGCATTATTCTAGCTTTCATGGTTAAAAAAAATTCTGTTAAGCTTAAAAAAACACCTGTATATATATATATATATATATATATATATATATATATATATATATATATATATATATATATATATATATATATATATATATATATATATATACAGGGTGTTTCGCGAAAGGTCGACAAATTGGATATTGCGAAAACTACGCGCCGCAACAAAAAAAAAAGCTTGTGTCATTCTGGGTCTGGGCCAGGGGCCTATTTTTGAAAATTATTAAAGTCCGGGATAATTAAGTTGGTAATTAGTTTTGCGTAATTACTTTTTTGATATTGTGTTTAAGGGCATGGTTTCCATTAGAACATTGCTCAACATCATCAAAAAATAGACTTAACGAAATGCAGAACGATAGAAGGCACGCGAAGCATTTTATGGCTTTCTGAAAAACCGCACATATACGACGGGTTTTTAAATTTCGGTTTGCTATCGGAACGCATCTCGGTCTCGGCGGCACCGCGCCCCGTGGAGAGATAGTGCAACCAGCCTTGCTGCGTCGCGCGATGAAAGCGAAGCAGAGGTTCTATCGTTCTGCGATTTGTTGATTTAGTGTTTTTCGGTGATGCTGCGCAACTTTCTAATTGAAACCATGACCTTTAACACAACATTATAAAGTTAATTTCGCAAAAATAGGAAACAATCTTTTTATTCCGGACTTTGATCATTTTTCTGAGTAGGCCCCTGGCTCAGGAGCAAAACGACACAAGCCTTTTTTTGTTGCGAAGCGTAATTTTCTCAACATCGAATTTGTCCACCTTTCGTGAAAAACTCCTGTATATATATTGCCGCGAGCGCAGCTGACCAAGCAGGCAGCGCGCTCGTGGCCGGATTCCGCTTCTGGCAGCCGTGCTGTTCGGACGTGTGATGGAGCGCTCTTCAGGAGCGGCGATAACGGCCAGCGATGGCCGTGGTAAATCTGTTCAGGCGGCGGTTCCTCAGGATTACGCGGTGTTTTTACCGCCCCTATCAACAGGCGTATCGATGAAGAGCAGCCTTGTGCTGCACTGTGACACTTCAGGAAGGACTTACCGAGCGGAAGATTTTGTGCGTCCACTGTAACGGGCGGGTTTGCTGCCGGACGTGTCTGGGCTGGGCGTGTACCAGATGAACCACGTCTGGCTGCTCAAGCTGCGGTCCCCAGAAGCGAAGGAAAAGCTGCTGAGAGCCGGGACAATTGAAGTCAAAGGCAAGTGCTGTCTGGTGATGGACCCCAGCCGGCGCGAAATCAGGGTCAAGGTACACTGGGTGGCGTTTGACGCCCCACTTGATGCCATTCGTCGGGCAATCGAGCCCTACGGCGTCGTCAAGGAAGTTGTCCGGGATGTGTGGAAAATGAACGGTCTCCTGAACGCTGAATCGACGACCCTAACTGTCGTCATGACGCTCCGTCAGGACTTGTCGGAGGACAGCCTCCCTCACCAGCTGCGGTTATTCGGAGGTATGATCCTGGTTGTTGTGCCCGGGCGTGCGCCCATATGCTTTCGTTGTCGACGCAAGGGTCACGTCAGGCGCGACTGCAAGACGCCTCGGTGCACTGAGTGTCGTGGCTTCGGCCATGAAGATAAAGACTGCGCCAAGACCTACGCTGGTGCTGCAGCAAAGAACGGCGGCAACGATGTCAACGACATGGTGATGGACGAAGTGGAGGCAGAGGAGGCGGCGTCGTCGGCGACGACGGCGGGGAAGGGAGATCCGTGCGTTTCCGGAGCCAGTGGTGGGGAAGCAGCACGAGTAACCCCCCTCGAGAAGAAGTTGAAAAGACTCAAGAGCAGGAAGAGAGCCCGTCTCTGCAGGACCCAAAGAGAGCAGCAGAGGTACCCGCAGTGCCACCAGTCTTCAACGTCGGAGATGAAGACGATGCTATGATCCTGGACACGGCGACAAGCAAGCGGAGGCACGAAGAATCTACCGAGGCATCCGATGGAGAGCCGACGTGGAGGAGCATCGAAAAAAGCGAAGCGCAATAAGGAGCATGAAAAGCGGGCCAAAGTCACAGCCAAGGTCGTCTTCCTTGCCTCGCGAGGATCGTTTCGCCGAATGAAAGGTCCTGCTGTGTCATCGTGCTCTCGGTGCCGAACTCAACCTAAGCCTTGGACGCCCTCGAGAGGCCACTCAACGTTGCCACTCTAAATGCGCGGGGCCTTGGGGCCAGGCGTAAGCAGTGCCAGCTATACCGCCTCCTAACTTAGAAAGAGCTGGACATCGTGGCAGTGCAAGAAACTAAGGTAGGGGGCGACGACCGGGCCGAATGCATGGTGCGACCTTTCGCGAGCCGCTACGAAGCGTGTGTTAGTCACGCGGTTGGGATTTCGGGCGGTTGCTGTATTTTTCTAAAAAAGTCAATTGGGATAACGGGAAAAAAGTGTCATTGCGTTTGAATCGGGCAGATTAGTAATGTGCGATTTTTATTTTTCTGGCATTAACTGGCGTGTCCTGTGTGTGTACGCCCCAAATTCAGTTCGGGAAAGGTGTTCTTTTTTTAATCCATTTGCAACTATCTGAAGTGCGATAGGCACGTAATTCTTCTCGGGGATTTCAATTGTGTATGTTCCAGTGAAGAGAGAGTAAGCACAGTGCGGTATCATGATCAGACTGCTGACCTACTTAGGGAGATACTAGATGAGTGTGAACTTGCAGACGTGGCGCAGTGTGCGTCGAGCCCGGGCTGCCTTCCGTTTACGCATTTTCAGGGAGCCAGCCATGCGCGACTGGATAAAGTGTACAGTCGTCCTCAATATGAGCGTGAACACGCCGCCGTCGACCGATTGGTACTGCCAGCTCCAGCTAGCGGCGCTTCCACGAGTCACTGCGAGAATAAGCGCCTGCGCAGAAAGGACGGATGCGCTGTTGCGATATCGTGTATCACCCCCGTTCTGGAATCTTAAAACCGCCCGCGGCCCGTCTGTTTTGTTTTATTGATAGTTGGAAGCGCTGGTTCCGATAAGCAATCGGCCACGGACTGCGCTTTTTAAACGACAAATCCTGCTGTGTAGCTTGCGCGTTTCGGCATAGTCGATAGTCACTCTTGATGGTATAAAACAAATCTGTTTGACAAGGAAGTAGGAAACGGGGGCGTTATGATTGGGTCTTGAAGTTGGTATCAGTGAAGACGTTTTATCTATACTTCGTTTCACCTTAAATTTAGACGCAGCCGACGCTACGAGCTAATCCGACCAATCAGACAGCGTCAAAAGCGCGCCATCATGCTTGTTCGTCACGTTTTGTGCGGGTTCGATGATTGCTGAACCAATCGCACACAGAAAAAAACCCAGTGATTTGCGTTTTGGCGCTGCTTGATTGGTCCGATTAGCTCGTAGCGCCGGCTGACACGTAGTATGATGAAATAGGTATTGTTATCGTTTCAAAATGAGGGCGTGTTTGAATTGCACAAAACGGGGCGCCTACGCGAAATTTATTCATTATTAAACTGCTGTTGAGATGTCGCGCGTAGTACCCGAAGACGAGCGTCGCCGAATTATAGACCTGTGCCTTAAGGAGTATAGCCAAAGAGCCATCGCCGATTTGGTGCAGCGCCCATTGAAAACCGTTAATCGCATAATACAAGCATACAAGAACGAAGGCCGCATTGCGGACGCGCCACACAATCGACGTCCACGTGTGACAACAGCCGAACAAGATCAGACGATTGTGGCGGCCGTGGCAGTCGACCCGTTTCAGTCGGCACGAGATGTTCGCAATGCCTGCAACCTTCAGGTGAGCACATCGACAATTTACAGAAGGTTTTCGGAGGCTGGGCTCAAAAGCCGGATAGCTGCCCAAAAGCCTCGGCTCAGCGAAGACAACAAGAGGCAGCGGTTGGCATTCGCCAGAGACCACAGCTCTTGGACCATTGCAGACTGGAGGAGCGTCCTTTTTTCTGATGAGTCCGACATTTACGACTCGTTGGGATCAAAAGCGACGCGTATGGCGGCCGGACTGCTGCAGATATGACCCCGAGTTCCTGCAGGAAGTGGCAGCAAGTGGTCGGTCGGTTGTGAACGTCTGGGGAGCTGTCTCCTACCAAGGGCTTGGACCACTGCACAGAATTGAAGGAAGGCTGACCTCTGAGAACTACTGCAACATCTTGGACGACGTCATGCTTCCCTATGTTCTCGGTGGTCCATTTCCTGACGGGGATTTTTTTTCCAGCAAGACCTCTCCCCAGTCCACACCGCCGGCAAAGTGCGGACGCTCCTGGAGGAGCGTTACGTCCGACAGCTGTCTTGGCCTCCAAAAGGTGCTGATATGAACATTATCGAGCACATCTGGGGGCTTATGAAGCGGAGCCTGGCGAAGCAATCCCTCCACAGTGCACGCGCCGACGACCTCTGGAATGCCGTGGAAGCCGAGTGGAACCGACTGAGGGGACGCACCGATATCGTCGAAGCGCTTTTTCAGTCTCTGCCTTCGAGAATAGCGTGCGTCCTCAGGGCGCACGGTGGCATGACCCGCTACTAAGACGCACAAAAGACAATCTAGGAAGTTAAGTGCTAGATGTCTTAAAACTAGGTCATTGTTAACAAGAATCAACATGGTTGTTTGTTTTTCTTTTTTGAAAAAAGCTCTTTCAAAAGAAATAAACATATTCCTGTGAAATGGTGTCGTTCTTAAAAGACCGATCAAAACAATTCGTGAGTTCACAAAAAAAAAATACATGCGCGCCTCCTTAGAAAAAAAAATTATCAGTTCCGCGTTAACGAAAAGATAGCGCACGAAGCGAGATCAGAAAAACGGAGCGCGCGTAGAAGGTCGCATCCACACTGACCGTGCAATTTTTATAAATATATAAAGCAGCACACTCTGCCTTATCCAAACTGACATGCAAAAGGGGGTGGCGTGCGTTCTCGTAACAGCCCATCCGTCCTTTCTGCGCAGGCGCTTATTCTCGCCGTGACTCGTGGAAGCGCCGCTAGCTGGAGCTGGCAGTACCAATCGGTCGACGGCGGCGTGTTCACGCTCATATTGAGGACGACTGTACGTGTCCCTGGAGCTTGTTACTTGCTGCGAGAATTATAACGTTGAGCATGTCGCGTTCAGTGATCACTGTATAGTTTCGGTACAAATAGGAGGAAACAGAAATAATTCAAAGACATTTAGCTGGGAATTATGGAAGTTAAACGCGATGCTGTTACAAGACGAGATTTTTAGTGAGACGGTAAAGAACTCTTTCAGCAAGTATAAAGGTAAAGAGGGCATTAGCTGGGGAGAAAAGTGGGAATTTTTAAACAAGATATCAAAATGAGCGCAATTGAGAGATCAGTAAATCTAAAGCACATCGAAAAAGAGAAAGAACAAAAACTTCGTTCTAATCTTGGAAATTTGCTCAGCCTTGAATGCCAGACGCCCGGATTGTTTCGAGAAGATATAGCAGATATAAAAAGTAGACTGGATGCAATAGATAAGGAGAGATACCGAGGGGCTACAGTGAGAGCACGCGCTGAAAGGCTATTGGTTGGGGAGATGCCTACAAAAAGAGTATTGAGTGATGAAATGATGTATGCGAAGGGGAATGAAATCGAGGAAATTGTCTGTCACGGCGTACTTACACGCAATAAGATATGCGTGGAAGAGGCGTTCGTAGACTATTACAGAAACCTTCTCAGCAAAAAGAGAACAAAAATAGACATATTTAAACAAAGACTCCTTCCAACAATGCCCCGGTTAGAGGAGGAGACAAAGGAAAAACTAGAAGAGCCGATCACCATGAACGAGATACATAAAGCGATTGACGATTTAAAAAGTGGAAAATCGCAGGGCCCGGACGGCATAATTGCAGATTTTTATAAAATGTTCAGCGACCAAGCCGCATCTTTCTTATTTTACGTGTTTAAAGAGGCCTATACTAGACAACTTTTGCCACCATCTTTTTCGCGAACGTATACGGTTCTTTTCCCGAAAAGTGACGACCGGGTTAAGCTTCAATCAGTCTCAGGATACCGACCAATCACGCTAGCGAATGTTGACTACAAGATACTCATGAAAGACTTGGCCAGGCGTATGCAGGGAGTCATAACTTCGATCGTTGGATCGCATCAGACGTGCGGTATTCGTGGCAGGGGTATCGTTACGAACATTCATGTTGCCCGTAGAGTTTTACAGTGCTGCGATTTGATGTATCGCAAAGTGGCAATGCTTCAAATTGACTTTAAAAAAGCGTTCGACCGTGTATCCCATGAGGTTCTTTTTTGTATCTTACAACATGTAAACGTCGGCGACGTCCTCTTAACTGGAATACGTATGGCGTATCAGAACTGCTCGACGCAGCTGATGGTGAACAAAAGAGTGACTGAAAGAATACCAGTGTTGTCGTCTGTTCGGCAGGGATGTCCCTTGTCGCCGCTTTTGTTTTGTATTTTCCTGGAGCCCTTTTGTATGAAGATTATCCAGAGTGAAAGTGTGCGAGGTTTCAGGTTGCACTCCAGCGAAGTACGACTTCTTGCGTACGCTGATGATGTGGCTGTGTTCTGTGAAAACGCAGAAAGTGTGAGAAATGTAATAGCCATAACCAAGGAATTTTGTGCGGCCACCAACAGCTCGGTGAACTGGGGAAAGTGCTCTGGGTTTTGGCACGGAGAGTGTGCATCAGCGCCGGTTTTGTTTGCGACCATAAAGTGGTCAACCTCGCCAGTTCGGTACCTAGGTGTTCCTTTGGAATCTTATCGTAATAGTAACGAATACTGGAGCGAAGAAACTTCAAAGCTTTAGGAAAAAACAACCAAGTGGGGTGGACGTGAATTATCAGTGTTCGCCAGAGCAACGGTCTGCAATTTATTTCTGTTGGCAAAAATTTGGTACGTCATGCAGGTTTTTCATTGTTCCCGGTTGCATGTACAAAAAATGCACCGCATTTTTGCAGTGTTTGTGTGGAACTCAGGATGGGAGCGAACCAGCAGAAGCTGTGTGTTCCGAACTGTTCGTTCTGGAGGTGTTAGTTTGTGCCATATATTTCTGAGGCAAATCGTAAACCGTTTTTTTATTTCTAAGAGACACAACAGATGATTTCTTGCGGACCTTGTTTCAAGTTGTGTTGCCTTATGAGCTGCCTTAGTTTGTGGTTTCCTCAGTTGATGACGGGTGTTACACTGTCACCGGCTATATTAAAGAAGTTGTGAGTTCCGTAAGGTTTTTGGGTACGCGATTTTCATTTGAATATCTCTCGACAGTTTCAAGAAAGTGCTTGTCAAAACATTAAAGATAAATGCTGTTTGCGATGCCAATATACCGATCCCTGTATCGGGAGGGCCCAGGGCAAGATGTTCTTTCTCGAGTTAAGAAGATGGTCATCCCAGCGACTGTGAAGACATTTTTCTTCAAACTACATACAGGGACGCTCCCGGTTAAAACGTGGATGGAAAAGAAGGGCTTGTTCGTTGTTTGGTCGACACAATGTATTTTGTGCAAAAGGCCGGAGTCCATAGAGCACGTCTTCCTGAAATGCTGGGATGCCATCTTCTTTTGGGATGTTCTCCAGCGGACGTTAAAGAAAGACCTACCGTTGACAGCCCATGGAATCCGGTTTTTGTCTGTAGACTCTGAGGAAGGACTTTCATATGACACAGTGATGCTCCTGGGCCTGCACGCGATATGGCGGAGTCGAATGGCTGTAAGGCATGCTGATATTGATGCACAGCCAGTTCGCAGTTATTTTGTTCAAAATGTGTGCACTCTGAGAGACGTTTATAAGATACACTGTCCCGGGGGTGAGTGGTTGCCACTGTTAGATAATCTGGTAACCTTGAACGAATTTTAACCGACCGCGTTAGCCGAAGCGAGGTTGGCGGTTTTTTAAGCGCTCTTTGACCAAGTGTTGTCAAAATACAATAAAGGAAATTTAAAAAAGAGCGCGCTCGTGGCCGAACGGTTATCGCGCGTGCCTTTCACGCAGAAAGCCAGGCTTCGATTCCTGGCCGCTGGGACGCATTTTTGTTGACTCTAACGAAATCAATGCAGATTGTTGGGCTAGTGGTACTGGGAATTTGATGATATGATGGCGCTTAAGACAAGGACAAAAGGGGAGTCTAGACAACGTGGAGCGCTGCTTCAACTGTTTATTTTTGTAAAAGGCGGGAACATAAATACATTCAAACCGCTTCAACTCAGCCAATCCCAGGCCTCACCTTCACCCGCAAAAACGCTATCTCCTTGTCTAACTAGTCAATGGAGACAACGCTGACACACTGTGCTCCAGACTGTTTTATCAAGTCTGCTTCTAATATTTCTCTGACAGTCTTATCTTTGTGTCTGGTTAGAATCCCGCACGTGCTCAACAAGGGCTTACACCCGCAATCGGGACAATGAACTGAAAGATGACCGTCACGGTGATTACTAACATTCAAATTGTTCTCTCGTAACCTATCATTTAGGCATCTCCCTCACCATCGCGGCTTTGGTCGCACTCCCGGAACCATTATTCTTTGCGAGAACAATGCGGTTGTTTCTGCAGTTACACGCGGCCGTGGCCGTGCCTTGCCATGGCCTCTTGCTACCGCCATTTCGCCTTTGTTTGTAGTAAAGCGGCTGTGGACACGCTGCGTGCCAACGTGCACGAAACCTGCCGACGCCACCTCACGCCTCACACGCACTCTGGTCCCAATTGACCAATGAGGGGGCGAGGCCAGGGGGGGGGGGGGGCTCTCTCCGTCTGTATTGATAAACGGCAGGAGCAGCACGCGCACTTAGTTGTGCTTGACCAGCCAAAGGGTTTCAGTTGTGCTTGACCAGCCAAAGGGTTTAAGACAAGGACAAAAAGGGAGACTAGACAGCACGGAGCTCTACTTCAACTGTTTATTTTTGGAAAAGGAGGGAACATAAATACACTCAAACCGCTTCACCTCAGCCAATCCCTCAGCCATCGGGCAAACAGGCAGATGCCTAAATGATAGGTTAAGAGAGCACAATTTGAATGTTAATAATCACCGTGACGGTCATCCAGTTCATTGTCACGATTGTGGGTGTAAGCCCTTTTTCAGCACGTGCGCGATTCTAACCAGACACAAAGATAAGACGGTCAGATAAATAATAGAAGCAGACTTGATAAAACAGTCTGGAGCACAGTGTGTCAGCGTTGCCTCCATTGACTTGTTAGACAAGGAGATAGCGTTTTTGCGGGCGACGGTGAGGCCTGGAATTGGCTGAGGTGAAGCGGTTTGAGTGTATTTATGTTCCCCCTTTTCTAAAAATAAACAGTTGAAGTAGCGCTCCGTGTTGTCTAGTCTCCCCTTTGTCCTTGTCTTAAGCGCCATCATGTCGTCTAACGAAATGTTCTGGTGAATTCGAGAACATTGTTGTTTGTTCTAGGTCCGAATGTTCTACGCGTCGAACCTTCTATGCCGATTATTCCAGAAGTCTACGCGTGTACATAAGGGGCTTCGCGTGGCGAGCCAAGTTCAGTTTCGCCTCAGCGCTCGATCCTGCTGCTTCGCCGCCTTCGACACCCGCGACGCTCTGTTGTTCTCTTTCTTTTCCTTTTATTTTTGGGCACAAGTTCACCCCATTAAACGTTCAGTTTACTCAGTCCTTGGCCGCTTCATCACTGGTCATTCGGGACAATATACCTTAGGAATCTCTTTCTGTGTTCACTATGCAGACGGGCTGCTGCGTGAACACGTAAATTTAAAACACAAAAATAGCCGTTCTCCGAGTGAAAAATTGTTAGTAAATAATATTAAATAAAATATACACGAACCAAATCCTCGTTTAAAGGCGGAACCCTACGTTTCGAGACCGGCTCGGTCTCTTCTTTAGATGTTGACTGCGGCTATGGCCGTTGAGGAGCAGTATTCTGTTTTCTTCTTCTTGTACGGCAGTGTCTATCGTTTTGCATCAGTGAGGTGGCGAAGTCCGATCACGTAGACGGTCGGCAGAGTGCCGAGGGATCTATTTATGTTTTCTGGCGTCGTTTGTATGTGCCAAGATTCAATAAAAAGTCTATGTCTGGGATGGGTCTCAACAGCCAGGATGCTGGCGTAGGCAAAGTCAATTCATTCAGCATTGAGCAGTGTGCAATGATTTTTTATTCTATGAAACTGTACGAGAATTGTAAAAAGGGACTCTGTTCAGTTTAATGAGTTGTAAAAATACTATTGTACCACTCCAGCAGGAAACGGTTTCAGTGCTCTCTTGAATGAGTCCAATAAACAAGCAGATTAGCAAGTGCAAAATACATTTTTCTTGTATGTGTGTATTATGCGATTACGACGAGAAGAGGGCGCTGGTAAATAATTCCAAGTTTAAGGTATTTTGCCCCCAACCCCCAAGGCCCAGCAGCCTGTGGTGTTCGTTGGAAAAAAAGTTTCTATTGTGTTCAATTGAGAGCGTTCCAGGGGTGACTTTGTATGGCGTCTTCCGGTGTCGACTGAAGTATCGTGTTACTATGAAAGAATAGACTCACCACGGTTCAACAAGATTGTTTCTTTTTTATGTCTTTCCCTTTGTTCCTCCTCTCAGGTTAGGTTATTATCGATAAATGATGCTCACATCATATGTATCATCCACTGCAAATATACTGTACATGTTTACGCCGATGAGCATACGGGCACTTTGTGGAAGTCTCAGTTTGCTCAGTACAGCTTCGTCACAGTCAGGCGCAATAAGCGTTCTCGTGTTCCGGAAGACACGACTAGATCTTAGTGACCCTGGTAATTCCGAAAGACCGTTTACGCGCAGAAATGATGGATGCGGTGTTTTTTGTAGACGTTCTGAAAAGTCAAGGAACGAAACTTGTGCTCCGGATTAAATTTCTAAACACAGTGCCAAACGAATTCAAAAGTCTAGGAGTGGGGGATGAAACACACAACCCTCCAAATTTACTTTGTAAACATTGTGATTGCTGATAAAATGTATTGGCAGACGTGTTCTAAATATTCAACTGAATTTTCGGAACATGTCATTTCACCACAAAGCGAGCTAAATTGAACGCGCTTGTCATAATGAAATAAAGATAAAACACGAATAACTTATTTGCAAAAACGTCAGTATGTTTAATGCCTTTAATTTTTTTGTCACATAGGTACATGTTGGTGTTTAATGTATCATATGATGTTTTATCTTTTTTCTATAAAAAAGCTAGTATCACCATTATCTGCTTTTTCCAGAGTACCCTAAACCAGCTGAGAATGGCGCACAAAAGGTTTTTGTCTGAACAATGACAGGTATGACCACGTGCATTGAGGGTCATCAGCAAGGCTTTTAAGGCGTTAGAGCATATAGTGAAACCTGAATTGTAATGTTATATCTGTCGCGAGACAAGCCTGTGGTAATAAACTATATATTGTTATGAAGAACAAGTGATGAAGCGATGAAAACTGAGGCAAACTAAACGTTTAATAAGGCTAATTTGTGCCCCCCCCCAAAAAAAAAAAGAAAAAGAAAAAAGGCCAGTGTTGAAGGAATAGATGGCGGCGAAACAGCCTAATCGAGCGCTTGGGCGAGACTGACTTTGCTCACCACGCGAAGCCCTTTATGTACACGCGCGGGCTTCAGGAATATTCGGTGTAGATGGTTTGGCGAGCGAATCTTTTGGACTTAGATTAAATAACAATGTTCTCTACTCTAATTCACCAGACGCAACATTTACAGAAATAACAAAAATGCGTATCGGCTCCCACGCACCGAACCTCGAGCACCTTGGATAGAAGCCAAGGACGATAACGATTCGGCCACGGGCGCGCTGGCTCGCAGACGCGCGTGGCATTACTCCTTCCTTTTAAAAATGCATCGTCTCGATGGAGCTTGCAAGAAAACAAAACCAAGGGAGACAAACAAAAAATGCGAAAATATAGAGGCTGGTAAAACGCAGTTCTAACGAGCGTAGTACGGCTTCATGCACACGACGTGTACGACTTCAGGGTGTGGTGGGCGGCGTGGTGATGCTTTTTTCCGTCTGTCATCACTTCGTTGTTCAGAACTCCGAGTCAACGAAGTGCATTCAAGGTCCGGAATACCGTTTTACGACTTTCACACTGAGACCGCGGTGGCGTATCGCTGCCACGCCCACACCCTGTCTCAAGGCTGAAAGTTGACGTCCCAACGACGAAGGTTGTACGGGCCAGGTTCGACACATTGTTGGGCGAGTCAGGCGAGCTGACTGACTTATGCCCGTTAGGCAACTACCTGGGCGTCATCGCTTCAGTCGACAGCCGGTTCCTGGTGTAACATCGCGTCCCGCATTTTCGTTACTTTGCGACCATGAACCAGTTGAAAGTGTGGCTCACCGGTGGTCCCTTGCACGGCCGTGTTGTAGGCAAATGTAACGTTACGTAACAGCTCGTCCCATTTCTTTTGCTCCACGTCGACGTACATGGATTTCATGTCGGCGATGGTCTTGTTGAGCCCTCCATCGGCCCGTTCATGTGCGGGTGGTACGCCATGCTACCGCGATGTCTGGTGTAGCTGAGACGAAGGATTACTTGCGTCAGCCTGGACATGAACGGTGTACAATCAGAGCTTCGGGAGCACCGTGTGGGAAGATAATGGACTCGATGCAAAACTTCGCTGGTTCCACAGCAGTCGCAGAAGGCGTACCGCGGGAAAAAATCAGTGACGACGATTATCCAGCGGTTTTTCTACGTAGACCGCAAACAAGAGCAAAGTAGATCCATTCAGATCTGATAAAAGGGTGCAGTCGCGGAGGAATTGGCAGCAGGAGAACGGCTGGCCTGGTCGGATGATACATTTGTTGCTGGCACTCGTGGCATGACCATCTGTATTGGTGGACGGTTTTAGGGAGATTGGGCCAGTAATACTTTTCACGAATACGAACCAGGGCCCCGCTGTTACCAAGGTGTCCGGACGTCGGATCGTCGTGGCAGGCTTGAAAGATTTCGCGAAGGTTGTCAGAATTCCCTTGCTGCTACCCGTCTCGTGGAATGACACAGCAGACCGGCTCAAGACGAAGAGATTTAATGACCATTACCGCCCACGCCGTGATCCCAAATGCCCGCGCGTATACGCTGCGACGGCACTTTATCAGCGGCGGAGCGCCGCTCTCGTGGCGAGTGGCCCTTGGCCCCCTCGTTGTTTAGACGACCAGTGACTGTTGTCGAAGTGGCAACATAGGCCAAACGCTTTGAATACCCAGGTTGCCCACAAGGTCTGTCAGGATTCCCAGCAGCCACGGCAAGTTCTTGTCACAGCAGTTTTCTTTGTAGGGTACAGCTGTGGCGCAAGCTCACGAGGTTTTCGCCGCGTGGGAAGCCATCCTCCACCTCCCCGTGGTGTTCCCTGCCAGGTTCAACGCTGCAACGGAGGCTCTGAAGAAATACCCTCGCCTGGGGAGAGGATTCCTGGCTTTGGGGCTCCTCTTTGGAGGGTGGGAACATAGAGGGGCTGGTAACCCCTAGCTTTCCCCGGTGGAGTAGTGGAGCTTTTGAGGCGAGGAGCGCAGTGTGAGACGTCCACGTGAGACATGGGGCCGGCGTGGGCCGTGTGGAGTGAAGGTTGCTGGCATGTGGGACACATGGCGTGTGATGCCCAGGACGTGGTGTGTGCCGTTAAATGTGCGGCACGTGCGGCACTGGACGTGTGATGGTCCACGTGAGCGCGGGACGTGTGACATGAGACGTCCGACGCTACGTGAAGATGCGTGAGTCGAGGCACCACATACAAGAAGGCTGACATAAAGGTGGATCCTCTCTGTGTCTCCAAGTAGGGATTGCCCTCCAGATTGGTGAAGGGGGGGGGGTGACCTCCAAGGGAGCTGAGACATATCAAACTAATCACAGCCGGCGGGACTGCTTTGTTCATGGTTGCCAAGCGGTTACCGTCGAACCCACTGTGATGAACGCTTGTGACCTAGTAGCGGGGTCGGACCGGGGTCAAGCACAGGAGGAAGGGCTCTGCCCCGCTATTTTCCCCCAGGCTGTTCCATTGAACAGTCCTGAATCTTTTTCCTTCCAAAATAGGATTTGCTGTGAAATTCGCAATTGATCTCATGATCTAATTTATTTTATTCTGGTTGGCATTAAGTCTGCGGTGCCTTACGGCGGGAGCGGACTGAGGCACACTTTTTATTTTCCTCTTCTCTGGCCTTAAATTAATTATGTTGGGTACACCTTGTCGAACCTTGTCAGAGGACGAACTTCGGCAGGGCTCATGAGAAAACACTTGGGATGGTGATCCCGCCCCCTTTAAAGTGCTCTATCAGTGTGCGCAGCTCAAGAACGTTTCGTTGACGTCGTTCCATGTCGTCGGTGTTCACTTCGCCTAAGAAGCACTCGTCGTCATCGTCGTCGCTGCCACCTGAAGGTGTTTCGACGAAGGCTCTGGATAGGCAGTCGGTGTCACTGTGCTTGCTGCCTGACTTCTAGACAACAGTAATGTTAGAGATTCGTAGACAAAGATTCAATCGGGCGAAGCGTCCGGACGGATCCTTGATGTTCTAAGGCCAACAAAGAGTGTGGTGGTCCGTGACTATGCGGAACGGGCTCCCGCACAGGCACGGACAAAACATCGTGATAGCATAGACGGCTGCAGGGCATTCTTTCCGAGTCTTAGTAATTTCTCTCCGCCTTGGACAGTGTCCGACTTGCTTCGGCGATGACTCGCTCGGTGCCTTCTTGCACTTGAACCAGTACCGCGCCAAGTTCTGCGTTACTTGCGTCCTTGTGAATATCCGTTTCATCATCCTGATCAAAATGTCAAAGAACAGAAGGATTTTGGAGTAGTCACTTCAGCTCATAGAATACCTGCTGCTTCTCCTCGGCCCATTACAAATTCTTGGCGTCCTTCGTGATGTTTGCGAGCGGAGCGGAATTCCTTTCGAAATCCAGAACAAAGCGCTGATAATAGGCACATCGTCCAAGTTACCTTTGCACCGACATCTTGTTTGTCGATGCTGGAAATGCTGCGACAGCGCGGGTCTTTTCTGGGTCGAGGCTAACACGTTTGTTTCTAAACGCGTGACCTAGGAACTTCAGTTCGCCATATGCGAACCGATGCTTTGACGCCTTCAGGGCGAGTCCGGCGGTCTGTATGGCTTGGAGAGCAGCTTGGAGTCGTGGCAAGTGCTCGTCACATCCGTCGAGCACTGCCATTTAATTTCTGGTATTACGGTGTTCATGACAAGCTTGAAAGTTGCTGGAGCCGTGCATAGTCCGAAGCGGCATCACCTTGAACTCGTACAGGCTATTCGGCGTGATGAAAGCTGTGTTCTATCGGTTCCGTTCATCTACTTTGATGTGCCAGTAGCCGCTCTTCAGGACCATTCAATCGATGAAAAGTCTCGAGGGTTGCGCAGCCGGTCAAACGTGTTGTCTATGCGGGGGAATGTATATACGTCTTTGTTCGTCAGCGCGTTACGCTGCCGGTAGTCCACGCAGAACCTAAACGTTTCGCCCTTAATTTTAACAAGTATGTCTGGCGATGCCCACGGACAGCTTGAGGGTTGGAGTATGTCGTCCTTCAGCATGTGTTGCACTTGCTCCTTTATCTTCTCCCTTTCTTCTAGGAAAACTCCGTACGGTGATCGATACACAAGACGTGTCGAAACATGCGGTGCTTCCCAACGGCAGTTTAGCGCACCTTTGACGACGTCGCAAAGTGGTCGTGGTATTAGGCCAGGAGGTTAATGAGCTGGCGTTGTTTCGGGACCGGAAGTGAAGAGTTAATGTCGAGCTGCGCTGGCGATGTACTGTCTTGCTGAGGTGGTGAGGATTCTTCAGTAACAACGGCGATTCGGGCGGAGTTCCGCAGTTCCTTGACCTGGCCAACGGGTGCACCTTTCTGGAATTGTCGCGTTTCATTTGGGAAGTTTGTCATGGGGGCCACAGTACTGCCATCTTTAATGCCAGCTACTCTTTGGCGACGCCAATTCCTCTTCCTAGGAGCAATGGAAGGTATCTTTTGCTTTCTAGCTAATTCCTTATTTTCAACATGCCTACTGGCTCTACTTGGAGCACAGAAGGTCTTGTGCGGGCTTTATTGGTTTCTTTAGAATTCGCTATGCTTGTTACAGGAGCGTCGAATGGTTTCCTATTTGCTGCAAACATCATGCACCCTGGTGTTTGTCTTGTTTATTATATTTATCAAGAAAGATGTAAATTTATTAGGTAGTGCCATGGAGTCTGGGAGGACTATGCTTGAATAAAAAATGTCAATGGTTTCCGCACCCAAAGAGGACGCGTCTACCGCCTTTCGTTTTCAGTGTTCCTGGATAACAAGGAGAATTTACCGTTCTCTTTAGATTCCTTTGTTTAGATTTTTTCTGTATTGCATGGGGCGATGCACTTCTTAAACAAAGGAGTAACGCAGCGGGCCCAGCTGGCCTAGTAGGCAGCCTGCCTCCCACGCGAAAAACATGGCTCGATTCCTGGTAGTGACGCGCGTTTGATTTATTCTTTGAATTTAGTTTTCTGGTAAATTCGAGAATGCTCCTGCTTGTTCTCAGCCCGAATAATCTATGCGCCGCACTTTCTAGGAAGAATGTTCCGGAAAACCACGGGGCTACAAAAGGCGCTCCACGTGGCAAGCCGAAGTCAGTCTCGTCCCTGCGGACGATCCTGCTGTTACGCCGTCATTGACACCCGCGACGCTCTAGTGTTATCTTCTGTTTCATTTTTGTTTTGGGCGCAAGTTCGCCCCATTAAAAATTTATTTCCTTCGGTTACCATCGTCTCATCAATTGCCATTCATCACACTAACTGTCGCGCCCACTAACTTATCAACTGACTCTTATGGTCAGTCGTGACATCATTTGCCGGTTTGTTGTACCTTGGTGCGCGATGTATTTATAAACCAACCCCTGATGACGGTAGTGCACATGGGTATCTA
>JAZHYW010052466.1:0-96249 GCA_037355805.1 Ixodes ricinus
ACTTCTATAGTTTTCGTCAAAAGTGCATTTCACAGGTCGGTGTTTCTTTGTAAGATTAGAAAGCGTAGCTCCCTTCCTGAAAACAATAGGTCCAAGAAAATTGCCAGGGTCAACAACGGGAGGCCACTCAGAGGACCAAGTCGAGTTGTGCGGGGTGCGTTTGACGCGATAATAATAGATGGCGTCGGGAGCAGCGTCGGAAGGTGTAGCTACAGTGGCTTAAAGGGGGTAGTGTAGTTACCGCGTAGCCTCCACCTTGCATCGGGAACGGCCGCTCCTTGGAAGACGGTGTAGGTGGCGCTTCGATCCGCAGCACCGTTCGGGTGCCTCCACCGGCCGGCAGATAGAGGCACCCTAACACACTTCATAACTAATATAAATACCTCACAAACAATTATTTGTTTCCAGTGAACTTCCCACGACATGATTTGTGTTCGTAGGTGAATAAAAATGTGAAACTAGCAGACGACAGTGAAGTCGACTGCTGCGAATCGGCCGGAGCTGGCCGGAGCCAAGCTGGCCAAGCGGCCAAGCCGGAGCCATAGCCGGAACGACGGTGCTGCAAGCGCCAGCGCCACCCGCGGCCGTCTTCCAACGCTGTGCCGCTTCTCCGGTTTCCTTCGTTACACTACCCCCTTTAAGCCACTGTAGTGTAGCCGATCAGCGAAAGAAAGCAGACGACTCGCAGACGAAATCCGTTGGCTGCAAAAGCGCCGTCGTTATGCAGACACGTTTTTTTTAACTTTAAGTCTTGCTTTTATTGTCCGCATTTATTTTTTAACCAAAGGTACATTACAAAAAGATTATGTTCATTTTATTAAACCACGGTGGTCGTGAGCAGTCTCGATAAGGAGGTAGCGCCATCTATCAATCCGAGCGCCAAACCCGCCCTGCTACTCGACTTGGTCGTCTGCGTCGCCGCCCGCCGTTGATCCTGGCAAGTTTCTTGGCCCTATTTTATACAGAAAGAGAGCTACGCTTTGTAATTTTACAAGAAAATACTGACCTCTGAAATACAACGTTGACGAAACGTTTAAAGTGCTACACGCAGGCGTCGAGTTTCACGCATCATTTTAGATCGAACCTCGTGACTTGGAACGCCCTATACATGAATAAAAAGTATCAGAACTACATGAAGAAATAGAAAAGTATTTAGACCTACCAATACAATTGTTTTTCGTGAGGTAGAAAAACAGATACTAAAATATATTATTTTAAGAACAAAAAAACAACATTTTAGTTTTTTCGGCACTCTGTAGAACTTTTTGGCTGCACCCGGTATTGTATACGAAGGACAAAAAAAAAAAGAAAAGAGCACAGTCTACAATAGTTTATAGGCATGAACTACATCAGTGGCTCTCAACAATTGATGTTTCGCGGACCCATTGGGGATCGGCGGAGATGATGGAGGACCCTGTTTGGGGTGAGGGGAAAGGAAAGGTCTAGGTTAATTTTGGCAATGATTTAGGAAATGAATATACGTTATTGCTAATGTGAAGTAGACTTGTCTCACTGACACACCCACAAGTAAACTCACCCGGAAATCCGAACGTTTCTTCTCAATATGAAAAAAAAAATACAACTTTCATTGTCGGGCTTGACTAATACTGCAGGGTTTCGCGGACTCCTAGAGTGCCTTCGCGGACCCCCATTTGAGAAACACTGATCTACATTACGAGATAAATTTTTTAGAGAAAGAGTTGAGAAGCTTGTTTGTCACCTTTATTTGTTTTTTTTTCTAATATGTTTTGAAGTTTTTCTTAGACACAGGGTTTAAGCATCATGATTAATACGCACCAGCTCGCCTGCACATTGACAATTTTTTCAAACAAAGGAGCACTGGCTGCAAGATGCAGCCTGATTTTGACTTCGGCACCGTTTTGCTCGAATTAAATTTACGGCAAAATTAACGCCTCGCATTTATAGTTGCAGTAGGAAAATTAAGTTGTTTATTTTCAGAATGGCTCGAGCATGTTTTTTTCCGGTAACTTCCATCATTGTGAGGCAAAGTTATAGGAACCTACAAACAAGATACGTGACGTCCAAAATTACCACTGGGAGTCACCGTAATTTTGACCAATCCGGCACCTATTCCAGCATTATTCCTACGGCGTCAAAAATAAATGCAAATCCATGAAACCGCGATCGTTTTTCTCTCATTGAGGCGCGCCGACAGCGCGTTGAATGCATAGGAATAATGAACAACTTAATCCGAGAAAACATTTCTAATCTGGTGCAAAATTTGGAAGGGGCCCATATATGGTCCGATACAAAACGTACCAAATAAAACTTGGTCTTTACCTTCTATGTAGATGTCAACGATTACAGGATAGTTATAACGATATACATCGTCCCCTAATGGCATGGCAATACCAAGAATACACTCGAAAATATATTTAGATGCAGAAATACATACTACAGTTGAAAATTCGTATCGCGATACAGAAATGTAGATGCGCGATGTATTTCTGGTATACTCTAGTGATATATTTGTTTCGAGACATCTGTCCAACCTTGGATCATAAGGGTACTGTAAAAAATATACGATCTGACTTATTTTAGCAGAAGAAACGAACCGCGAGAAGGTTTCTCTGGTGGGGAGGTGGAGGATTGCTTTATGCGCATGCGTGAATGTTTTCACGTCCGCACCGCATAGAGCGTCAGTCGCTGGTGCTCAACCTGTGAGTAAGGGAATGTATAGAGTGTTTGTCGGACTTCAACTTCCGAGAAATGACAAAAAGAGAAACAAATATATGGCATCAAATTATCCGTCAAGGTTGGTGATACTCAAGTGAAAATCATTCAAATGATTCAGCAGGCTTTTAGTGACGATTCATTGGGAAGGGCAAAAGTAAAGGAGTGGTACAACCTGTTCAAAGGTGGCCGCATGGTTGTAGAGTGCAGTTCACGCTCCGAAAAGGCCTCCAACTAGCCGGAATGACAATGTCATTGATTCAGTCCAAACTTTGGTTATGCAAAGCCGTCGTGGCGCCATCCAAAAACTTCGGGATAAGGTGGGAGTAAGTACTGGCTCGGTGTATTTCATTTTAAGCGAGAATTTCGCCTTGCGGAGAGTGTCCGCGAAATTCGTGCCGAAGTTGCTAAAGACGGAGCGAAAAATAACTCTGTCTGCTAGCGTAGCAGCATATGCTGGACTCCACAAATTGTGACCCTAACTTCTTGATAACTGTGGTTACTGGTGATGAGTCGTGGGTTTAGTGGTACGATCCGGAAACCAAGGGCAGTTCATCACAATGGAAGAATTAAGCGTCCCCGAAGCAATAAAGAAAACAACACGGCAGGTGTCGAAGGAGCGTGAAAGTCATGTTCGCCATTTTTCACGATGAAGACAGGATGTTGCACCATGAGTACGCACTACAAGAACAAAACATCACACAAGAGGACAACGGAAGATTTGGAGGTCCTTTGTCAGTCTTCGTAACGTTGTGCAGCGCAAGATACCAAATCTATGAGAAGTGGGAATTTGGCAGCTGCGTCATGACAATGCATCAACTCATTCATCGCATCTGGTTCGGAGTTTCTTCGAAAAACAGCATTGCTGTGTTTCGTTAGTTTCCCCACTTTGTCGACAAGGCTCTTTGTTATTTCTGGCTCTTCCCAATGCTTAAAATGCCGGTGCACAAAAACCCGATTTGAGTCATTAGAAGACATTATGCGGAATGCGACTAACCAGGTAAACTTTACTCCAGAAACGGCATTCTAAGACTGCTTAAAATAATGGCAGGACTGCTTGAAAAATTGCTTCCAATCCCAATGATATTTTTTGAAGGTGATTAGGGCATAAGACCTATAGGCTAATAAATGCATTTTTCTCCGGTGAAAGGTTGGATACGTTTTAACAGCTCTCGTACCTCTCACGTCTCAAAGTTTCGGTTATTACCCAGAAGATTATACCGAAGGGCAAGGTCCTACATTTCCGCCAATTTTTTTTGTGCTTACCTTCCGTGGTCAGTTGACGAGACTCGTGAAACTCCGGTCCTGCAAGCATAAATTTGAAGATTTCTTAAAATGATTTGTGATTTGCGATAAATGTTAATGTGCACGCATGGATAAACTATACTTAGACGTGACTTTTCAAATTTAGTTATTTATAGGATTGCATCCTGCAAACCAATATGGTCGCCAACACAGATAACGTTTCGTTGCATTAGAATGCCGTGCTAAAGTATAAAATATTATCAGATATCTTGAGATTATCGAAGGGAAATTAACTTTCGTTGCATTAGGAACTCCTTTGAAGTCACGTTAAAATTCAATTATCAATAGGCAATTTGATATTGAGTCTTATCACTAGCGTTTCACAAACTCACATTAGTTGCACCAATTTGTTTTGTTTACGTTATGTGAATTTTTTTCAGGTTTTAATAGTACTGACACCAGGAATGATGGATGATATTGTGCTTTATGCAGGTATTGTTTACCTTTATAAGAAATTCCGGTGTCAGTATATTAGTTATTGGAAGCAGTACAACTTGGAATCCATCCACTCACCTCAGTCATTATTTGTGCGAGCACTCTTACTCAACATATGTAATATAAGTAATATTACTACAAGATGATTGCAAATATTAGACGCAATAAAAAAATACCATGCTTTGAGTTTTTGGCAGAGAGACTAGATAATATCTGGACTTCGTAATATTTTAATATGACTAATCCAGCGTGCCGCTGATTTACGTAACACGGTCATTGCAAGCGGCAAACTGCAATTCCCAGGCTCCACGAAGGTTGGGATCGTTTGTCTTGGAGCCATGGCGGAGGCACACCTTCTCTTCAGGGAACACACGTGTGTGATGGATAGCTAGCCATGGATATCCCTTGCTATATCATTTCAGGCATAATTCATCGGTCCGGTGGGTAAAAACAGACCTTCCATTCACGTCGGTCTGTAGCCTGCCGTCATTCAGTCGTGGTTATTAGAACAAGATTCACGAGCGAACAGGTATAAAATTGTTTGCTGAACATTGTATACAGACTGCACTTTTTTAAAGTTTGCCACAATCATGTTTCCTCTTATTTATAATTCCGCTCATTATACGCTGTTCATACACTTTATTACTTCATTAAATTTTATTGTACTAGGCTTTGATTTTTCTCCTGCTTTTATTACAGAGTAACGAGGCTAATTTTAGACGACGCACATACATTCAGCGGACATCCTAAGGATGTCCGGATTGGGAGACGTTGGGGATGCCCCATAGATGTCCTAATCAATTTCTGGGAACGTAACAATTGAAATGCCAAAAAGCATCAGTAGAATATCCCACAACGTAAGTTTTCTGGCCTTCATTACGACATTGCATATTTTTTCATACTTACTACAACTTTAGAAAACGGCTTTTTTACTTAGACACGTAGGCACAGAATGATGTTATTTGAAACAAAAAAGCTTTATTAGGTCCATCACTGATAAACCTGTCGTTTTAACGGTATGTCATCGCCGTATTTGACTAGATCCCTTCTTTAATATAAATAATTTTTATAGGCTAAACATAGGGGTGTCATAAGGAAAAAATGGTTGCATAAGTCAAAGAACTAAAAAAGCCAAAATACAAAAATTTAAATTAAATTACCAATTACGAAGACACATGAGAATGTTTTGTTTACAACAATATATCATGCGCTAATGTGCAGTTAAAG
Source organism: Ixodes ricinus (assembly GCA_037355805.1). Classification (NCBI taxonomy): domain Eukaryota; kingdom Metazoa; phylum Arthropoda; class Arachnida; order Ixodida; family Ixodidae; genus Ixodes; species Ixodes ricinus. The sequence goes on from JAZHYW010052466.1 coordinate 5,662, forward strand.
TTTTTCTTTGACAAAATTCAAAGCCGTACAGTACGTGGCTAAGCAGCAAAGTTTTAGGATACTCCAGGACAGTGATTACAGAAAAGACAACTACGGACACTTCACTTGTATTTTTTAAGAAAGCCACCTCATGTAGAAAGCATAAAAAATAACAATAAAATGAAAGCACAAATTTTGTGGTTTAAATAGATTTAACGCGGAAGAAATCAAAGTTAAAAGTTTGGCCTTTCACAAGAAGAAAACTTAGCCATGAGCGGTGTCTTTCAACGTAGAACATCTACATTAAAACGTGCCACTAAATGTACAGAACATTTAAATGCCTTTTTGACTAAAAGCAACATAGCACAATATATGAATGTTAGAATAATGCATTAGTAAATATTTATGAAGTAACACTGTCGTGCAGGCCTAGGGTGAATCAAGGAATTCGCTGTCAAACAGTGTTGTACGAAACTGCTCTCCAAGGAACGGCGTTCCTGGAATGCGTTCCCTTTAGGAGGAATGAAGGAACGCCGCCGTTTCCATTTGGCATCGGTGGAACTGGAACGGGAACTCATTACATTTTTACTGAAACGGAAAAAGGAACAGCTTTACTTTTTTCGTCCAGTTTGGTAATTTTTATTTTATTTATAAGAGGGAAATTCTAAAAGTATAAAAACGATATCTTTACGAAGAGGAAGAGCTCATTAAATTTTAGGTTACCTATCTTGAAGTTTATTTTGTGTGGTCCTCGCTTGGTAACAGTCGGGCGCAGGAGAGCTAGTGGACATGCACAAAAAACAAAACTTTCAGTCGAAGGAAAAAAACCCCGAAAGGTGGACGTTTCAAACTCAGCTGCTCTCTTTCCTTCTACGAATCCTCACACACCCCGAAATCTAAGGCAGACTACAGCCATTACTTGACTTCCACAAAGAGCCCTACAGTTACAACAAAATAATTAGATTACAATACATCGAACGCACCCTTATATACCGAAAAGTGGTCACTTAAAAGATACACAAAAAATTTACCTTTTTTCTCTCTCCCCTTTTTGTGCCACCTTCAAGCTGAACAAAAAATCCAGCCTTCACGAAGAAGGACTTGTAGTTTTTAAGACCGACGACTTGCTCGTCTCGCGGACAGCAACATCGAGGAGCAACTGTTGTTAAGTTCAAACAAGAGACTTTGTTAGATTGAAATGTGTGAGGTTGTTGTAAACTGCTTGTGCAATGTGGAGTAACAGTACATTTGGCTTGTCTGAATCGTCCACCAGAAAGATGAATATTGTTAAAAGCTAAGACTTTACTCGGAAACCTTTAGTACTCGGAAACCTTTTGTATAATGCCAAACATGTACATGTTACTAAAAAAGTATCTAAATCCCGTTCCAATTTACTCGCTCAAAGAGTAGAGAAAGTACGCAAACTTGTGTCGGGCATAACAGCAAAACAGTAGGAAGTGACAATGGAATATTTAAAAAAATTGTTCGCTATAATGCAACACAGCAAAGTAGGCAAATAGTTTCAAAAGACTGGTTGCAAACTCACCACCACGCTGAGAGCATCGGTGGTCTCTTTTATTAATTGTAGGGCCCACATCAGGAACATATGTGGTTGAACATAATAACAGTCTAAAACTTACAGTAGTGAGCACGAAACAGTTCAGTATTGCACTCGCAGAGAGCGAAATTTACCAGTTGGTACTGCAGCCACAAACATGAAGACTGTTCTGAAGTATGTGATCAGTTACCTTTTGGAACGCAGCAAGCAAACTCATGAAGGTTAGTTGTAACAATCCATTAAACACAGACTTTGAATCATATGTCATGATATAGACAATGAAATGTAAAAAATCAAAGAAACTATATGCCCTATCACGTTGCAAAGGTCCAGCCAAATCTAAGTTGTGTATGACAAGGTCAGAAAACGCCGAGAGAAGCCAGCTTGGAGTTAAAGCTTACCAACTTGCTGTGAATTTATGTGTGACTCCAGGTCGTAGATGCAGATGTTTGTCATGAACTGTAGGATACATCTGAAATGTTAGTGCTATTTTTAACGTTAGTTTTAACGTAGAGCACATGAACTTCGAGAAAGAAAACTTGCCAGAGTGTTGAGGCCACATGCATGACGACTCAACATGAGCACGCCACAGAGCAGCCTCTGTAGCACTCTATGTAGTACAATCTGCCATTTATAAGAGCACCACTAAGGAGGAGTCAAGTTGTTTGTGAGTCATTCAATATAAAGAAATAGATAAAAATTACAAGACTGCAAACAAAACCAAATGTTTACTTTTTTAGCGCTGCCACTCGGCTTTGTCGCACGATGGACGCGCCGGTAAGCTGTCGTCCTCGCTAAACAGTGCGCCCAGTTCTTGACCACAAATTTCGTGCCATGCATTCTTTCTTGAAAGTGACAACCTATTCTAGTGATAAAAGTTACGAGGTCCTTTCAGTACTCAACCTTAAATTATGTAAAGTAATGTGACTATGAAGTTGCTCAGAGAAAACGATCGTTCTTACACTCACCCTGATGACTTTTCTGTCCGTTTCCTACAGAAATCGCCTTCCACAACACATGTGAAGAAAAAACAAAACAATAACGGAAACACAAATGTATTACCTTAAAAAAACAAGGAAATATTGTTCAAAAAAACCTAAAGATTACCTTGAGAAGCACAGTTAATTACTAGCACAAGGGGCGAGCAGGGGATCGCCAGAGTTTAGAGTCTGCGGGTCTCTCCGTTCAGCTCACTTTTTGCCACTCAGCTTTCAATTCATGATTATGATGGTTGCACATCGGCAACGATTGGAATTAATAAATGAATCTCACTAAATTGCATAGGTTATAATTAAATCAAGATAAAACAAAATCAGGAAATTTTTAAGTTTAATAATATTACCAAATTACCGCAATGTGTACAACCAAATATGTAACACACTGCTGAACCGAAACCGAAACCGATGACGCCAGCGATGATAATGACTGTAGATCGGCCAGCGCCAGGACTTTCCGGAAAACTCTTTGATCCGGTTTCCTCAGACTCCACGGCTGTGTTTCAAAAATCTACTTGATCCGGACCCCGGAGTAAATGCTTCGCAGTATCGTGGCGTTCAAAAACTTACTCGCGCTTACTCGATGACGTCAGAAGTTGCGTTTCAGAAGCGGGTTGTTTACTCCGGAGTAATTACTCACGCTGCCCTCCTCGATCGGGGGTAATGTCGGATGAAATCGAGTAAATGCGTCACGTGATCTGTTCACCGTCTGCTTCGTGCGCCGACAGCCGCTAAAGCTCGTTTGCTCGGTTGGCTTTGGTGGCAGATGTTCGAAATGACAAAAAAATAAGGTGCAGGCTTTCTATCGACATGAAATAATAACTGACGCCCAATTTGGTTTTAGAAAGGGAAGGTCGACAGAGTCAGCGCTCTTACTCCAGAAAGAAATAATTCTAAATAACATTCAAAACAAGCTTTTAACACTAGGTATTTTTATTGATTTTAGTAAGGCGTTTGACTGCCTCAATCATCAAATACTCCTTGATAAATTAAAGTGTTATGGAATACGTGGTCCAGCACTCTCACTCTTGGATTCCTATCTCTCCAATCGCCAGCAGTGTGTCAGCATCGACGGGCAATCTTCTTCTCTCAAAGCCGTAACCTGCGGCGTGCCTCAGGGCAGCATACTGGGCCCTCTGCTTTTTAACATTTTTATAAACGACGTGGTAAAGGTTAGTACTCTTGCGCAGTTTGTAATATATGCCGACGACACCAGCCTTTTTGTGTCGGGCGTAGACGCAGAAAGCGTAATAATTAAGGGGAACGATATTCTCGCGCAATTTGGCCGATGGTCTGAGGTAAATTGCCTTAAGATTAATGTAAACAAAACCAAGGCACTCGTATTTCGGTCATTGAATAAGCACGTCTCCTTCACTAAATCCCTTACCTTAAGTGGTACAGTAATCGATATAGTTAAGCACCACAAAACGCTGGGCGTAATTTTCTCTGAGCATCTGTCGTGGGATCGCCATATTGATAATTTGGTCAGCAGGTTGTGCAGAGTCATTGGCGTTATTAGAAGATGCCGCTCAATATTGCCTGTTAACATTAAACTCATGATTTATCATGCCCTTTTCCGGTCTCATATAAATTATTGTCACCTCGTGTGGGGCACAACAACAACTTCGAATTTAAACAGAATACTGTTACTTCAAAAAAAGATACTACGCATCATCGCGGATGTACACTACCTATATCACACTAAACCGCTGTTCGAAAAATTCAAGATTATTTCCATTACAAATATGCACGTGTATCGTCTTTTGTATGCTTTCCTTTTCGGAACAAATGAATTCATTGAATTTCTTTGGCGCACCTCGGACTTGAATAAAAAGGAAATCTCGATCAGTATGCGCTGCTCTGAGATATGGTACGTTCCTCATTTCCGCACGAATCATGCTTTACAATCCCTTCGCCATATGTTACCTTCTCTACTGAACAGGTACCATCTAGAAAACATAGATATATACTCTCTGACTAGAGCTGAATTGTATCAGTGTTTTATCTAACGCGGATGTCTCTGTATGACATTTTTCTTTTTCTCGCTTTTGCATAATATGCTTGCTGCCGAACGTTCCTGCGCTCTCACTTGTTTACTCTGTTTATTGTTACTTAAGTACATGCCTAGTTTGTAAGAGAAACTCTATATGCTGTATAACGTGTCTTTTTAATGTATAACACTTTTCAGCCAGATTGCTATGCTTGTTTTGCTTTAGGGCCCCAGACCCCGTCAAGTTACCATATGGTAGCTTTTTGTCTGGAAGCCCGCCAGAGTAAATTTCTGGAAATAAAGATTTCATTTCATTTCATTTCATTTCATTTCATTTTATGTTTGGTTAATGCGATTTTCTATTTTCAACGGAGGAATTGACTGCATCACATCTAGACCGTGCTCCTTCCCCGGTAAGGTACACCTGTTGTTATTATCGGAGTACGAGCGTAAACAGGAGCTTCTCCGCATCCTCGTCCTCGGCGTTGGACAGAACTACGTATTCTTACGTTCAAGGCTGAAAGTGTGTGAACGCAGTAGATGATATAGAAGTATTTGTCTTTCTTCAGAGTGTGTGTAATGTGAAGATAACGTTTGTAAAGCGTGAAGGCTTCGAAGATTTTATATATATGATCAGTCAACAACCCCACCTTATCTACTTCCCCAATAAATTGCCTATAGTAGTTTGAAAGTTATCTTTGTGATTTTGTAGTCATATTTGCGTGAAAACGAACGTAATTGTTACATACAACTGTTGAGGAAGCCCCTGCGCTGTACCGCTACACCGTGTGGAAGCAATTTCTGCAAAACGTAATCGGTGAAAATTACTATGCGTGGAGCATATGCGTTTAGGACACCTGAGCTAGACTTACAGCGATCGCGCTGACTCAAAACAAATGTTTGATGTCTAACTGAAAGGAGTAAGCAATTTCGATCGCAATATACAGCCAAAAAGGACGGTGAGCAAAATAAGCTGGTGGAGCCTTCTCAGGAAACACCGCGTAGTCACTGTACAAGAAAACCTTCGAAGTGGGTAATAATATCGTCTCTTCGAGTGCTTCCTCTATGTTCAAGAGAGCGTCTGCTATTTTCCGCCATCGCTGCTATGTTTTCGTTTTGCCCTAGCCCAAGACGAAGCCAATTTTCGTAGTATCCAGGTGATTATCCCGGCTGATCCTGGCCGTTTCAAAATGGAGTCAAGGATCGTTTACTCACGATGTCTGGTGGTATTATCTACTGCCATAGGGACACAGGTTACTCGGGTAAGAATTTGAACATAACCCAAGCGTATGAGTAAAGTGCTACGTTACGAACTACGCTGTAGGACGAGGGTGCCACCACGGCCGCTCAGTTTATCTTGCACACTTAGCAATTGAGCTGCTAAGGCACAACGATTATGAAAATCGAAAGCGTGTGCAGGAAGAGTTTAAAAATAAAGAATTAGGATTGGCTTTGTGGGAAATTGTATTAACCAGCCTGTCAAACGCACTGAATGCGGCGTCGCGGAGGTTTTTACTTTTGTAAGGGGTGAATTAAGAGAATGGGAAATATTGTATAATTTTTCCTTTGCGTACGGTTTTGTTAGAGAAGTTTGAGTCCTGTACCATTGGGTTGGCTTTTGAGGGCGTGCGATGGATGTGGGAACGTGTGCGAACTCGGTGAAGTTCATGTGACAGTGTTGATTGTACGGGAGTGTACGATTGGCTGTGTTGTGGAGGCGTGGCGCTTGTTGTGTGCACGAGTGCGAACTCAGTGGAGGTCGTATGAGCGGTGACATATAAAACAGGATGTGTAATAAAACCTATTCAGCTGCGTTTGAGACGTGTGTGCTTGTCTCTTGTTTCTTGTGTCATCTGTCGTCTCCGGTTAGAGTCATGTGTGACCACTGATGTTTTTACTTTGTTACACCATAGGTCAGAGAGCACTGAAGGATAAACAACACACAAACGCATTCGCGAGAGACTAACAGCGCAAGGTATAAAAAGACTTATGGCCAGCCACCCAGTGCTGCATTGACACCACCAGCAAGGGAAGTTCGACAGGCAAAGAAGTAACACCAAGCGAAGAGGATACGCCACACGGGGAACAGCGGCTGACACCTGCGGGGCAGCCAGCACGAGACTGCAGGACGTCGACGCAGATTGGGCAGTGCCTCATACGTCACAACCGCTGCTCACTTATAAAAAGGTCGACGAAGCTGCAGCCAGCGGCACTTGGCAGTAGCGAGCGGGACGGCACGGTACTGATCGCACAAAAAACCTTACAGGTTAGTACAAAACATTTACAAAATTATTTTGGTGACGAGCTCTAGCTGCTGCCAAGCGTCTTCCTGATTCTGAACATCACCAAGGACATTGCTAAAATGCGCAATGAATTGAAGGAGGAATTGGAATATGAATTTAAGACGTTCAAGGAATCGCTTGAAAGGGAGCTTAGAAAGAGATTCGCGAGCTAAGAACTGATGTGAGTGAAGTGAAAAAAAGAATGCAATTCATAAACCAGGCATTCGAAGATATAATAAAAGAGTTTGAGGCGCTCTCAAAAGAAAACGGCAAGCTCAAGCTGGAAAATGTGAGTTTGCATCAATCCTCATGAAACTCTGCTGCAGACGATTAAAGAAACAGAAGCACGTCTTGTTCACTGTGAACAGAACTCGAGGAACAGAGACCGAGAGATAAAATATATTTCCAAACAAGAAAATTAAAATGTGACAGATAAGATGCAAAAGATCGGTGACCTTATCGGGTTGCCGATTTAAGTGAATGAGAATGAAGTTTGTCACCACGTGCCAACACGAAATAAGGAGAGCAACATGACCATTGAATTCCGAGGCCGAGCGCGTCGAGACGTCGCCTTGGAAGCTGCAAAAAGAAGCGTATAACAAACAAATATCTTGGGTCCACCAGTACCGCACCGATCTACACAAACGAACAACTATGCTCCGTCTTGAAACCACGGCATGGCATATCGGTGGCGAAAGAACATGAATATAAATGGAAGTTTTGTTTGGGTCCAGAACGTTAGCTCGGTTCTGGTGCACGGATCGGTACAACTTTTTCAGAGCATGCTCAATGGCAGTTTTTCAACTGAGATGTTGTAGTAACGTTGGCTTCCATTGAAGTTCGGCAAACGGGGAAACGAGTGAAAGCCGGTAATACTTCCAGCAAAATCTGGTAACCGAGAGTGACTGCCGGTAAAACTTACAACAAAATCTGGTAAACAGAGTGGCTGCCAGCAAAACTTCCAGCAAAGACTGGTAAACTTCGCTGGTTGAAGATGAAAACGGGTAAAACTTCACCAGCCTTGACCGGATGACAAAGGAAGTTTTTGCCGGATTTTTCAATGGGGTATCGTTATCACAGGGTATTTTTCCTAAAAAAGGGAACGAGCAAAAGTGGCAATAGTTTATAAATCTGGGTATAAAAATGACCGGTTTTTGTACATCCAATATTTCCAAAGGGTTTATAAAAACGGATACATTTTCGGTAAAGCTAGTTTTGTTAAAAATTTGGGGATAGAAAGTTTCATATTGGATTCAGAAAAGGGCGATCGAATGAACTTACGCTGTTGAACACAAAAGAAAAAGTCTGAAAAGTTTTGAAACTAAAATTTTAACGGTAGGAAGTTTTATCGACTTTTCCAAATCGTCTGATCGATTAAATCATGACACACTAATGAGTAAACTTTACAATTATGGCATTCGTGGAAATGCGGCGGCGTTATTAGAAAGTTATTTGAGCTATAGTTTTCTCAGGATTCACATCAATAGACATTTCTTTGATCTAGAACAACTACAGGCAAGTGTACCACGCGGAAGTGTGCTAGGACCTATTTTATTCAACCTATATATTAACGACATCCTTAATATTTCATATAATGCCCCGAATATAACGTTATCGAACGACACGAGCCCATTTTTTCAAGGAACGGACAAAAATACCATTTCATGTGAAGTGAATAGTTTCCTCAATGTGGTTAGTTCGTGGGCACTGTTAAATTAGTTAAACATCAATAGTAATAAAGCAAAGGCCGTCCTATTTTGCCCCAAAATTATCTGTATCAAATATGCACACCACTTAAGTTAGATACATCTACCGCACAAGTTGTTTCAATGGTAAAACCACTAGGTATGTTTTTAATCCAATACATGAGTTGGAACAAGTGTTGTGCCAAATACTAGAAAAAACTATTTAAGAAAAGATGCTAAATACCCATTATACTAATTTGAAAATGTATTTCGCGTAGAATTCAATTTACTTTTAGTACGAACTATCTGGAGTAGAGTACACATATTTAAGAAAAGTAATTGAATTACATTCGAAGATACCTGGCAACGGGGTTTTCTAATTGTGATGACTTTGCTGAAAATTACATTTGGCTGTGATCATTTTGGAGTGCCTTACCTGCTGCAACTTAATAGGTGCCGAAATATTGTTGGAACAAACGGGACTCATGTGTCGTAGTCACGGCACCTGCCTTGCTTTAGTTTGACGGCAGGCTCGACACGAATTGCGCTTGAAGAGCATAAAATGCCCCGCCGCCATTCTGGGGCTCAATATGTAGTCCGGCATCGCATATCCTGGTATCCATAACAGCCGAACTAGAAGTTGATGAGGCAGCGAGAGTTGTTGGTGAATACGTGAATGAAAGACACACGTGGCACGCTCAGGAGAAACATCGACTCGAGGAGAGAAGCCTATGTCGCTGATTAACAATCAAGAGCGAGTACTTTGTCCCCACAGTCAAAAGCGAAATGAAGCACCTCTACCTTGAGACTGTAAAAAGAAAAAAGAAAGGAATGTCAAAAGTGAAACACAAGAGACGCAAGAGAGTGTCCACAAAACCGCTTATTAACCCCCTTCCTTGCCCCCTTCAGCACCAGCTCAAATCATTCTTTACGCATTAAGATAAAGATGTTTAAGATTTCATAATCAGAATCCACTAGCTTATAAATGACTACACCTGGCGGAAAACTGGTTTTGAAGAGTTTGAGAATGAAACAATGCGCGCATTCGAAAGGAGATGAATGAAACGCTTTTGAACGAGCTTCGGAGCAAAAGCTAGGGGGATCGGTAGCCGAGTGGGCTCGTGCACACTAGAGCCACTAAATGAGCGACGCTTAGAGTATCGGCACTCTGTTCTCGATAGTGTTGTGAGTGCCGCCATGTTGGTGCTTGTGCAGAGCACACGCAACTTCCTATCGTCACGAGTGCGGCTTCCTCAGCATTAGATTCGGTGTTAGGGAGCTCATGCAATATACCTTTGCTCGGTCGCAAACTGTTTAAACATCTCTGGAGGACGGAAATGCGTTTCTTGTGATTTCAGATAAAGCTTCAGATAACTGGCAACCATGATTTTAGGCCACACAATGGGCAAGTGTCGTTACTCTGAAGCGTAGCTTATTTAGTGGCACTAGCGCACACCAGCTCTGAGCACGTGGAGCGAAAGCTCGCGCTGCAAAACCCAGGGACGCTGGGTTCAATCCCTACCCCTGCCCGCTTCGATCTGGATGAGCATCGTACCGGCGTGCGGTCGTGTATCACTACTGCGTGATGCACGTTAAAGACCCCAGGCTAGCGGTTCTACTGCACTGGCTAGAACTGTTCATCTACAGCTGAAAGACTAGTCGCCCGTTGAGGCAGACTAACTTCAGGCTGTATAAACATACACATAAGACACACAGCAAACGCTAGGCCACAATAGGCACACAAGGAGCTGTGGGAAAATCTAATCTAGGTCACAGCAGCTCAATAATGTCAGCAGGACCTAGCTTCTTTAGCCGAAGGAGTACCTGTGCTCGCATAAAAACGTGTTCGCGGATTTTCATACTAGAACGTCCTTAACCGATGATTTAGGAGAATGGTTCATTGTGATTGTTCTGAGCGTTGGGGCAACAATCATCCGCTGACGGAACCATTCTAGCTCAAGACAAAAGCTGGGTTCTGAGTGTAAAATCCGAATGACGTCACCAACACTCTGCTAACTCCAAGCGTGACGTGCCATTCAAAGACAGCTTTAAGAAAAGTGGAGAAGAGGACATAGAGAGACAGGCGTACTTGGGGCTGTTTATTCGGTATTTTGTTGGCATTTGGGGACTGCGTTATGCTATTGAGTTGGTTCCTGTTCTGTGTTCAGTCGCTTGGCTACAAGTTGGCAATCGGTTCAGCTATCGCCATGGAGTCTGACGATCCCTAGTTTCTAAGATTGCTCTGGCTAAAAATGTTTTCCAAGGTTGCAAAATGTATTTGAGATACTGAGTACAAGATAGTGAGAAATGTCATTAAGATACAGTAACACATACTCTAGACTCAATGTATTTGCAAGGTGCCAAAATACTACGAAATATATTTTAAATGCGGTATCTTGAGTAGAGTATTTAAGATGGGCACAATCTTGCTGAACGAACACAGAGAACATGTTATGTCTATATTATAAATAAATAATAGGTATATATTTATAAACATCGTTTTTATTTACAAGACAAATCAAGATAATTTCATATAACTCATTATTTGCTTCACATTTAAAGCAATGCCAGCTTGTATGGGGCGATACGACAAAATAAAACCCAGACTCGCTCAAAAAAAAGGTTAATATACTATATAATGGTCATACCGATATTTTATTCTCAAAATTTGAAGTAACGCGTGCTTTTGACTTATACACACACACATATATTCCAGAAATAGAAAAATAGTACTTATTGTAATAACAAATCATTCCTTCACTAAGTTTCTTTGGTCGAAAACTCTTCGTTTATCATACGCGTAGTCCAGGGAACTGAGAGTCCCGCATCCCAGGACCAATTACGGATTTCAAATGCTCCAGTATACTGTACCATCTACCATTAATGAACTCACTAAAACATTCACATCGAAAATATGTCAAATAACCATATTAGACAATTGTATTTTAACAACAATTAATATTTCAGACGCGCTGTTCTGTTCATGATATCAAAAACTGTATCATACTCTGTCTGCCATTTTTTAAAGGCGAAAGCCTTATATCTTATTGTTCAATCGACCTTTAAAGTCCTTCTGCAGAAACACGTTGACGACACGAAAAGTACGAAAACACGTTGGCGACACGAAAGGTACCAAAACCCACGGTTCGCCACTGGACCACGAGATGGCGTTACTTGTACCAGAATCGGCGGAGGTGCGCGCGAGGCGCAAACCCAGCGGGAGGGGAGGACATTCTATCTCTGGCAGCGGTGAAGAGCGGGCGTGCGACATGCCGTGAGATTAACGCAGACCTGTATGTAACGCGTTACAAGTAATGGATTACTTGTAATCGATTACATTTTACGGTAATTTTGTAACGCTTCAATTACTTCCTTTAAGGAGTAAGGATCCTTGTAACTGAATTACTTTTTTGCTGTAATCGATTACAAAATTATCCATTACAATTTTTCTGAATTTCGTTTTTTTTTCTTTTTTTTGGGGGGGGGGGGGGAGGGGTTAGGTGTGCTTAAGTCACTCAGCTCTGGGCAACAGTTCATCTTTTTATATTTTCGAAATCACTAAGCACGGGACCTAGAGGATTAGTAAGCCACTTCACTATGCTTCGTTTCCTGGGTACATTTGTAGTGGTATTTTGGTACACCGGAGATTATGTCCGAGCATGAAAATTGACCTTATCCAGCCTCTTGTGAGTAATGTATTTAAACAGCGCCCTTTTTATTTCATTTTTATTTCACGAGAGGGATTGGGTGTGTTTGCGTCACTTACTCAGCTCTACGCAAAAACGCTCAAGGCATTTTTTTCGGAAACTCTGAACTCGACATTCCAAGGATTATGCTACCGTAATAAAAAAAAAAGGTTGAATAAAAGGTAACGTGGGAAGCAACTCAATTACTTTAGAGTAATTTTTACGATTACTTTTTTGAGGCTGTAATTGTAATTGTAATCGGTTACTTTTTGCAGTGAAGTAATTACAACTGTAATCAATTACTTTTTTTCAGTAGCGTGTGCAAGTCTGGATTGACGACACCAAAAGTGCGTCGTCAGAGAGTGCGCTGAATTCGAAGATTCGCTATCACCAGGATCGGCTCTTGAGCTTTCGCCTGGAAGCCATTTTAGGGATAGCATAAGAAATCCCGTGAACTTTTCATAATTGATGACCTCGTGTAATGTTGTTTTAAGTGCTGACTAAGCTGCCCTAGTCTGTGTGGGAGGCAGGGCCTGTCGAGCTACGCACTGTAACTTTATTTTTTACTACGAAGTTGCTAAGGGTTAGTTTCCCCAGGATCGTGTCCGCCAAATTAGAAATGATGACACCGAACTCTGGACAGCTACCCCCTCTATGAGCGACGACGGCAACGAAACCACTATTTTCTGCCGTCGCTCATAGATGGCGGCAACCTCTATTCGGAGGAAGAAGAGCGGGAGTGGTTCGCCACCGCCGCGAAGCCGCTATCGCCTAAAGTTCCACTGCGTGGAGCACTTCAGATTCCCTTGCGAAAGAAGAGCAGATCGCTTGCCTGGAAAGCCACCACCGAGAGCAGAAGCTACAGCTCCGCTGCTCTTCCTTCTTCACCAGAGTGGCAAAGCTGAAAGTTTTCTCCATTTTCTCCTCCTAACTGCAGTCAGTAAAGATGAATTGGATTGAAAGGTCCCGTCGCCTTCACTGAGCTTGAGTGGTTTAGCCATGGACAGCACCAGCACAGAAAGACCACGAGCGCTGTTACGTAGCACTCCACGAGCTGATTCATTGACTTCAGCGGATCGCTGCGTGGACTGTGCTGTGAGTTAAGGTATTAGAGTTATAACTTCGCCTACTCCAGTACATTTTTCCAAGAACGTGTACACGCCCAGATTACGGCAGAAACCAACGTTCTGCCTCCGGCTTTCGTTCGACGCCGGTTCGTTTACGCGACGAAATCAAAGGCTACCTTGTCAGCGATTCCTCGAACCGAAGTAAACGTTGCGTGGTGGTTGCTTGACTCAACGTTATTTTTGGCAAAAAATCTATCCGTTGTTTACGCAGAACTCGAAAGGACGGTCCGTGTTCCAGACAGCTAAACTGATTACTCCTCGTCCGACGACTTTTCCACGTCTGCCGGCCCACGATAGCCCAGAGCGATTGGATTACGTATTGTCAGAACTCGCGGACACGCGCGCGCTCTCACGCATCTTGACGCCTTCCTAATTCTTTTAAAGCAATTAACTCCAGGAAGCGGGCAACTCTCGAACCACGTCGACACGACAATTTCATGCTTTGCTTGTTCTTGCTTTTTTTTTTTTTGTGAGAAAAGACAAAAATGCGGATGCGCTCGCTTCGGCCTCCCAGCAGAGGTCCATTTCTTCGAGGCCCGGGACCCGAGTGTCGTCTCTCGTAGTCCCAGAACGCCGCCTCGTTGCGAGCGCGGGACCGCGCGTCGGAGCCGCCTCGAAGCAATTGATTCCGAAGGCGGCGGTGGGCGAGCGCCGGGCGAGTCAACAACGCGGGCCTGATTGTGGCATCACGGCAACGCCCGTCCGAGCTGAGCAAACAGGGCTCGAGGCGAGCCGGGTGTCGGTGCGGTGTCCTCGCGTTTACTGCCCCACTTGACCAACGAGCGGGACGGTGGGGACGTCACCGATGGCGAACTTCAAAATTCTTCGAAGGAACCTGCTTATTATTTTTTGTGTGTTTTCTAGCAATCAAAAAGCAGGCTACGAGCCAAGTTCAACGTTGTCTCACGTTTTAAAGGGTAACCGCGCTTTGCAGTGGTGGTGGAATCGGTAAATTTTGAAATAGCACACAGTGTGACATTCAAAGCACATACTGACTTCTTGAGGTGGGCTAGTAGATTAAGCACTCTTACCACGAAGAAGCGATCTCCAGCTGTTCCAGTATTTCTCTTGCACTCAAATGTCTGTCATAAAAAACTACAATTATGATGGAAGGTGTCCATTCTGGACGCTGACCTAACAAGTAATACGTGGTGCCCAGCCTTAGTCATTTAAAGTAAAAGGCGCAAAAACGCCGATGTCGTGTTTGTGCTAACAGTGCTGCTCAGGGTACGTTAATTTCATTGGTATTCTTGACATTTCCGTAATTAAAAACCTGATTAATTTAGTTGTAATAATTGTAGATGGGGTAGAGCAATAATCTACGTTTTTAATAATTGTTGGAAAGCTGGAAAGACGCAGCCTTTTTGGAAAACAATAAATGAAGTAAAGCATGTGAATTTGGTTGAGTTACACACGTTTTCACCTGAGCCAGGTAGTAAAGTAAAATAAACAGTTACCATTAAAGCATAAAAAATACGCCCAAATCTGGCATGCCTTCATACAAATCTGGCATGCTCCAACAACTGCTAAACATCGCACTACCTTAATTCTGGTGAAAGAAGAAGAAAAAACTTTGGGCTGAAGAGCATAGAAGAGAAATATATAAAATATATTGAGACGGAGTACAGATGAGCATTTCTTACAGATCAAATGAATTAGCAAATTGAGTAAAAAAGTGTTATTCATTAGCTACAAGGTCTAGCTCGAAGTTGTATCGAGAATTACAGACTAATATGAAAGTGTTTCTTTATTTTCAAGAGATTTAGAAAAAAAGTGATTAGCTACGTGCTTAAATGTTTATTGCGCATTTGACAACATTGGAAGATAGCCATCCCGATATTTTTTCGATTAACCAAAGCTATCGATAATTTTGTATTTAGTGTTTTTATGTGTTGTTGTCCAATATATGGTTTTAGGACAGTCAGAAATAAAGGCGGGACTATTTCAAACAATTTGAAAAACGTCAAAGGGCTTTGATATATTCATTTATCCGTTCCGCGTACTTTTCGCCTGACTGCAAAACCTGGACGCTGAAAAAGCGCGGTAAGTGTAACCCAAAATAATAGTTAGTAGAATGGCTCACTTGTTTCGGATGCCTCACCATGATTTAAGCAGCAAATCGTCGCAGTGCCGATATTATTTTATTCTGTTCTAAATAAAATAATATTATTGCCCACTGCAGTGCTAGCGTGGCAACGGCAGTGAAAACACAAAATGTGTTGAGGTAGTCTAGAGAAACTGGGCACGTATATGAAGGCTGGATAGCACAAATTGTATCCATGTCATCTTTGCCGAAATCGGTGCACCCGGTTTCTGCTGGGGCTCTTGAGCGGCGTGGTGCCTGATATATTTCCATCCGTGCAAACTGGCCACTCACCTGACTTAGGCGGGCGCGCGATTGTTGGCTGTCTGCTGGCGGTTTTAGGCTGAGTGTGAAGTGCCAGCAGATGTGGACGGCTGGGCATTGTCGTGTGCATGGCCGCACGCGGCACTTGGAGAAGAATCTTCTGCCCTCGTGAAAGTCCAGAGTTTCCTGTAGAGTTCAGAGGGTAAAAGCGCTAAAAAGAACGCACAAGTGAAAGAAACGAACAACACAGAGCGCTACTTGCAACTGAAGTTTATTCGCGGAAAAGCATACAATTATATATACAGCGTAAAATCCCGAGATGCACGACAGAAAGGCGACATCATCCAATCAATGTTTGTCCATCTGCTATCTAATTTACGAAAGATTTTAAAAACACCACCCCAGAGCCAAACAGGGATATTGATGAAGCACTGACACCCGTGGATTTAACGCACTTTGTTATGAAGAACGCTTCGGATATCTCCCGTGTCATTTTGTTTCGGCCTCGGGTAAGATAATGGTGTGTTCAAACTTCGGGACACACCCACATCTGTTACAGTGCGCAGCCAGTTTTTCGAGGGTGTCGATTTTACTGACATCGCATGTTTCCTGAGCCTATCATTTAAACAACGACCCGATTGGCCAATGTATACTTTGCCACATGATAAATGAATCTTGTATACCACGTCCTCGCTGTACTCCACATACCTGGTGTTATGTTTCTTCTGACATACACCGATGCGTAGCTTCCCTCGTCCTACTTTTTCATATATTCTGCCCAATTTTAGAAGACTGAGAGTAATACAGGAGCACCGTGTTTTTGCCCCACTTTATTTTGTGGCTCACTTTCTGTGCATAAGGTATTAAGAGAGAAGCAAAGGCGTAGAACATTTGTAGTACCTTATGTGCAGAAGGTGAGCCACAAAGTAAAGAAAGTCGGGCAAAAACATATGGTTACTGTATTACTCTTAGCTCCTCAAAAATTGGGCAGATTATATGGAAACGTAGTACGAGGTGGGCCACGCGTAGCTGTATGTCAGAAGAAACATAAATCACGTATATGGAGTGCAGCGAGGGCGTGGTATGCAAGATTCAATTATCATGTGGCAAAGTATACATTGGCCAATCGGGTCGTTGTATAAATGATAACCTCAGGGAATATGCGCTGTCAGTAAGATCGTCACCCTCGGGAAATCGGGCTGTACACTGTAACAGATGTGGGTGTGTCCCGAAGTTTGAAAACACCATTATCTTAGCCCGAAACCGAAACAAAGTGACAACGAGCATATCCGAAGCGTTCTTCATAACGGAGTGCGTCGAAGGCACGTGTGTGTCAGCGCTCCATCAATATCTCTGTTTGGCTCTGAAGTGGCGTTTTTAAAAATTTTCGTAAACAAGACAGCAGATAAACAAGCATTGATTGGATAATGTCGCATTTCTGGCGTACATGTCGTGATTTCACGGTGTATATATATGTATGTTTTTCCGCGAATAAACTTCAGTTGCAAGTAGCGCTCTGTGTTGTTCGTTTCTTTCACTCGTCCGTTGTTTTTTAGCGCTTTAACCCTCGGAACTATAAATCTCCAACTAGCCCAAGTGCATACCCTTCTACAAGCTTCCTGTAGAGGCTCACCCGCTCTTTTGATGGCCTGGAATCACCCATCAAAAGCTCCGTGCCAACGGCCGACTACGTAGCCTTCTGTGGCTCACGGCGAGTGCGTGAGCGCTCCGTGGATGTCTTATTTATGAGTGGTGTCATCTTCTTTCGGTGTGCCTGTAGATGCGGGGTTCACAGAGCCTGTTGGACTGTGAGACTCAGTAAACTCAGCGTGCGGAAAGCAAACGAAAATGAAGACGCGGCAGGCAGCGCCGCAGTGCGCCTAGGTTGCCCAGTGCTTCCAACTGCGACAACCGGGCTCGCGGTGGTTTAGGGGCCGCGTTTGCAATACGAGATGTTCGTGTTCGTCTGAAAGCGCCTCTGCTTCCCCGCCCGCTTTTATCGATGACAAATTACAACGCAAGGTATACGTTCTCTCGATCAATTTGGCCAGGAGCTTGAGGAGACATCCGTCATTCAATTGCGAATTCTCTCTGTAGTTTCAGACGATCCCTCTATTAAATCAAGACACCTTACAGCGTCGAGGCAGAACGGCGCGAAAACTAAGCACGCCTAACGTAGCGTGTTTTTTGTGTTGCGCTCTTCTCTTGGGGAAGCCACGGAGCACGTTTGTTTCACGCAACAGAGCGCCACCGTATGCATGAACACGTGATGCCGTGATGTTTTCCCCTCGACAAAAGTAACACGGAAAAAAACGACAAAACATTGCGGCTGAACACTGGTGTCCAATCACTATGGGCTGCGTCATTGTTCGGCTGGCAGTCGGCCTGTCCAGTTCCTTCCCCGTTTCGGGCATCGGATATGGTTTGTAAAATAATGTGCCTTGCAGATCGAGTTGAATTCGCACGAATCCAGCTCGATTTCGGCAGCTTCCATCACCAAACTTTTATTTTCAATCACTGGAATTAACCGAAAAAAATAAGGGTCCTATCAAGGAGAGCGACTGCGCAACTGCCCTAAACAACTTATTAAGAGCGCAGCTCTTAGGCGCCCGTTTCCGGCTTGAAAGGCGTTGTCGTTGTCGTCGGCGTCGCCGTCCCCGTGGGCGCTAACCACACGTTGCATTATCGGATGTTCCCATAATGACGTCACACGTGAAGTCACGTGTGACATCACCCTCCTGACGTCACATGGCGCCTAAATTTGGCGGGAATATTTCCGGCTAAATTTGGCGGGGAAATGTTTCCCGCTACATTTAGCAGGGAAATTTCCTGCAAAATTAACAGGCTTGAGCTGAGCTAGTTGGTTCATACTTGACTTAAGGCCAGCTGAACTAGAAAAAACATACACATAAAGAAAAGACCATTCACACCGCTGGACTAGCAACTGATTTTCTTTTTCTTCCTCTTCTACTACGAGCCCCACTTGAGGGAACAATTCTCTTTTCCTCTTTTTTGCTTCCTAATTCACCTTATAATGTTTACCCCCGAAGAAATATTTTTTCTTTCTCGTGCAGCACGAGAAGGTGCACTAATGCAGTCATCGCCTTTTTCCTCAATGGCAAGTTCGTCTAGAATTCCACGTCCCAGTTTTGTCTTGTTCCTTGCCACGATGTTTACGTCGTAGAACCGCGCCGAACATTGACACGCACGACAATGGGTTGGCAAGTGTCCTCCTGCTGACAGGGATTTCACTGATGCAGCGTGCTCCCTCGTCGGATCGTTAATGCATCGGCCGGTTTGTCCGATGTAACTTCGGCCGCATGTCAGCGGAATGCGGTACACCACCTCCTTTTCACACAGGGCGTATGGAGCCTTGTGAAGTGTGGCACACCTCTTCTCGTCGTTACTTCGCTCCTGGTTAACCCTGCGACACAAGAAATAGGCCTTGTTTAAAGCCGAACACACCACCTGAACGCCTTGCCCTCCAGAAACCTTTAACTTGTGGGTCAACCCGTGAACAAAGGGCGCTACCACCACCGCATGTCGAGTCTTTCGCACGAGAATTCTTCATATGTACAAAGAAGTGGAGTGTGCATTGGGTCACGCGTGGCTCCGTACCTCAGCGATGTTTTCCTCGCGGCTTGCGGAAGTGCCATGCAGCAAGAAAAATTGAAAGATCCAAGGAATGAAGGCATATTCAGGTACGTCGACGATTTTTTAATTCTATGCAACACAAAGGTAGATGACGAAATGGACGGGTTCCGGGACACAGTTATGCGATGCTTTAAACAGAGCAGCTTGGGGCTCATATTCACCCATGAACTCCACATAGATAATTCCATCAGATTCCTGGACCTGTCATTGGAATTCAAAGGTAACCACGTGTGCTGGAGATACCAAGCCATGTCATGCAAAGGCTTTCTACCTTTTGACTCGGGGCACTCCAAGAATGTAAAATGAGGGGTGGCCACCACAACCCTTATTTCCGTCCTAAAGAAGACCTGTCACCATCAAGTCGAGCGAAGTTTTAAAACTCGGGTCTCGAGACTACAGGAAGCTGGGTATCCAAAATCGCCCTTGGTAGCGATTTGCGAGCAGGTGTGCCGGACCATCAAGCGCGGATTAGGGTGCACGAATAAAAGCACAAAGGAAAAGAAAAAGACTCGACATGCGGTGGTGGTAGCGCCCTATGTTCTACGGGATGACCTACAAGTTGAAAAAGGTTGCTGGACGGCAAGGCGTTCAGGTGGTGTGTTCGGCTCCAAACAATTTGCGGGACCTATTCCATGTGTCCGCAAAGTTAACCAGGAGCGAAGTAACAACGAGAAGAGGTGTGACACAGTTCACAAGTCTCCATACGCCCGGTGTCAAAAGGAGGTGGTGTACCACATTCCGCTGACATGCGGCCGAAGTTACATTGGACAAACCGGCCGATGCAGTAACGATCGGACGAGGGAGCATGCTGCAACAGTGAAAACCCTGTCAGCAGGAGGACACTTGCCAACCCATTGTCGTGCGTGTCAATGTTCGGCACGGTTCTACGACGTAAACATCGTGGCAAGGAACAATAATGCACTGCGCAGCTACTCCCATAATGCACTGCGCAGTTACACCGACGGCGACGCCGACGCTGCTCAAGCCAGAAACGGGCGCCTAAAAGCTGCGCTCTAAAACTTCCCCGCTGATTTAGTGGGAAAAATATCCCCGCTAAATTAGCGGAAAATATTCCCCGGTAAAGTTAGCAAAACATTTTCCGCTAAATTTAGCGGAAAATTTACCGCGCCAATTTTACTCGCGCGTTATGTTTTGGTAAAATTGGTACGGAGAGCTTCGGTTGGACTGGTATGCGCTTCACACTCGACTCACTCTTGCGATCTTTTGGTTCATCGGAATATTTAAGACAAGTTTAAATTTTTTCGGAAGCGCAGTATGTCACGAGAATGTCTTAATGAGAACTTTTCAACGCGTCTTTGGAGCGCGTTGAGCCGTGACTTCTTAGCGCTCTTGAATTGTAAGGAGCCACGCTGAAGTTATCGCGAGTTGAGGAGGTTTATCGCGCCGTTTACGCTACCAATTCACTTTTGTCCGACGTTGTGACTTCATAAGCCTGCTGCGCGATTCTTGAGATGATTGGGGAACCAGCTGTACGCGCCGACGGTCCTCTGCGGACTAAGTTTGCTTGACAGACGTCCATCCGACGGAGCCTAGAGTTTGTGTATAGACTCCCTACCCGCTCATTCACACTGGAAGCGGGTTGTATAAAGATCCAGTACAATTGCACGCGCACTTGATGTCATCGAGTGCGCGCAAGACCGCAGAAACCTTTTCCTTTACCCCCCCCCCCGCCGACTACGGCAATCTACGTATCTGCTGCTCAGCCGCTTCGGTTGTGAACAACCGGCCCCCACTCCCTGAACAACTGCCGCAACTCCGTGCAGCAGTCGCCTCCATGGAGGCTTCTGGACTAGCGACACGGACCTCACGAGGCCCCTTTCTCAGTCCAATTCAGTTGGCCCCTAAATCTTCAACGGAATCGGGGTTTGTCCTCGACGCTAGCCACCTAACTCCACACTTAAAGGCACTGTCGTTCCGTTAGAAACCGCTTCCTAAAGTCCTCCTCCAGGTCCCCCTTCCACCCAATGCATATTTTGTAAAGGTGGACCTGGCGGAGGCCTTTTACCACGTCTCACTTCATCCTCAAGCGCAACGCCTGACCACGTTCAGGTTAGATGGCGTGTGCTACCGTTTTACCCGGCTCCCTTTTGGCTTGAGACCGACACCCTTTGTGATGCAATCACTTGCAGCGGCCGTTGCTAGGAGCCTACGCTCCAGAGGACTCTGGGCCTGGGCCTACGTAGATAACTTTCTTGTGGCGCATAGTGACCCCTTTTTTTTGCAACAAGCCACCTCTCTTTTTATGCAACAACTTGCACAGTGCGGTTTCCGCGTGAACCCCAAGGACACACAGCTAACCCCCACCAGGTCTATTAACTTTCTTGGGTTTTCCATTAACACGGTAACCAACACGCTCTCTCATACCCCGCAGCGGGTGCGTTCTTTGAAGGATACCCTCCAGCTCCTTGAGCAACCCCAGCCCCTCACGCGCTACCAGCGTCTGGCAGGCCTGTGGTGTTTTTATTTTTCTTTGTACCGTGCCGGGTACCATGCACTCCGATCCCTCTTTGATGCCGCCCAGAACGGACAACCTCCTCCCAAGGACTGGTGCCAAGTGTTTGCCAAAGTATGGGACTCTCTCCCCCACGCCGTTCCTTTACTCCCAACCCCTCCCCAGCACACGTCGTTTGCTGATGCCTCAGCTACCGGACTCGGTGTGGTGACGACCAACGCTGCTCTTGCTATCATCACCCAACCAAGCCGGCACACTTTTTACGTGAGGCCATAGCATGGTTGCTGGCGGCCCTCCTTGCCCGGCCGGACACCCTTGTGCACACGGACAATTTGGCCTTAAGACAAGGCATCACTTCCGGCCATCTGCGCTCGCTGCCTTGGCAGCTTTGTGTTTGTTTTTCTTTCCATACCAATAAAGGAAAACACCCTGGCCCGCTGGATCTCCACTCACCTCAACCCCGCCGACATGCCCCTCACGCCTACCTCACACTTTCCGCCCACTCGCTCCTGCGATTGGTTGAGGGCATGCCGACGGGGGAGAGAGGGTGCTCGGGTATAAGACCCAGAGTGCATCCTCTCTCTGATCAGTTGGGATGTTCAGTGGCCACCAGGAGCACGTAGCTCCAGTCCTCTAGGTTCCGCAAGCTCTTTGCGAACGCGGATCCGCTTCTAGTGTGAATGAGCGGTAAAGGAGCCAGAGTTCCGCGTCTGTTTTCCACATGCCGCCGCGCCGCTATTTGGCGAGGTCCGATCACGTGAGGAGCCGGATTAAGTGCCGTGCAGAAAAGTGGATGTTGCACGCGCCACGGCGTACGCTACCCTGCTTTTGAGCGTGCCGCGCACCTCGAACGCGTGGCGCCGCTTATTCGCAGAATTCAGTCACGTGAAGAGCAGGCTCAACATCTCGTGCAGGATACGGCGCCAACGGCGCTGCGGGGATGAACGCGCCACTCTGGCTCCCGCACGGAGCCTATACAGAAACTCTAACGGAGCAAGCAGCGCCAAAAATGCACCGCCACGGCGTTCATTGTCTTAGTACGTTTTCCATCAGCGACTAAAGCAATCACGCACAATGAAGGCGCCGTGACGCTGCGCTTTTTTGCGTTATTGGTTCAGCCGGTGGTAGCGAACCCACACAGATAACGAGCGCCATGACAGTGCACTTATGGCACTGTTTGATAGGATGCATCGCGTTGCAGCGTCGGCAGGGGTCGGACTTAAAGGGAGTATAATTAAGTTGGACTAAATATGACTGAACGCCGACGATCACCAGCGGACGAAGTACAATGGACTATGTAGCACTCAGCACCGACGGTCGCCTGTGGAGTAAGCATGACTCGCTCCCAACTGTAGCATGTGGACTAAGTGTACGGGACTAAGTATGAATCGCCGCCAACTATCTTCCGCAGACTACGTATGTTGAACTAAGTACAATTCGCCTCTGACGCTCGACAGCTAGCGGACTAACTACGATTAAAATAAGTGCAACTCGCCTCCGATGGTGGGCTTGAGACCCTCCGAATTTAAGAACGGTCCTTTTCTTTCAGCGTTTCCTCACCTTACATAAGAAAAGAAAATGGATTACGGGCATCGCGTCCTGGTCTGGCAACAAAACGCGATTTACTCGCACGTTTATGTTTTCCGTTGGCGCTACCATTCACTTGAAAAGACGACGCGTTGTAAGCGTGCCACAAACAGCTACTTTGTTTTACCATAAGGTTGAGCACAGCCGATGCTACAAGCACAAGCATTTTGTTTTGAATGGCGCAATCACTTCACGAGCGCGTGCATAGAAGGGTCACTGAAAGCGTTGAGCCCGCTCCTGTAGCTCCTCTTCTGCTCACACCCATAGCGAAACGGAGTATAGATCAAAGGTATCATCGATTTCCAGTGGATCGGATCGGGTCAAGAGAACGAACAAGGCGAGGGTTTCAACGAGTCATGAGGTACAACGACTGGAAAGATAACTATTGAAGATATTTATGGCTTGATAAAACTGAACACCACGGTGAATTAGGTTTACCTTAAACAAGCTCACTCTTACACGAGGTTGGCTAGTCCGAGACTAATATTCACACAGGTTTTCTGTTTTGTTTTTAGACAAAAAAAAAAAGGCTTGCTCTAAGACGGTGTTTCGAGTCCTGGATTAACCATAACCATACAGCAAGCATACTCTTATAGAAGTACAGCATATTTTATAGGACTGAAACAGCAGATGACGCCCAAAGTATCTTAGAAAGAAATAGAGCGAAGGTCTTATTTCTAAGATGCATATTCAAGGGTTTTATTTCTAGGAGGCATATCCAACTAGCCCACCTTAATATTTTGGCCCCAGAGTATCTCAACCAGGAAGCGTTCTTATGGTATATATACTTTTGCTGAAGTATAAAGTAAGTGAGCCATAAAGTAAGAGTGGCAGTGCTGAAGTCGCCATTCTTCTGAAAAAGTATACACAATTAAAATGTAAGCAATACCATCACCAGGATCCTTAGAAAAAATAGATTAACTAATATATTACAAACATTTTATTACGTTTGCTTTACCAGTAAAGTTTCTAAATCTCAAGAAAAAACAAGAAACAACAGGTTTCCGTGACAAAAATAATCCCTGTAGAAGGGGAACAAGAGGGACAAAGGACAAACACAAATCTCCAAACATATCTAAGTGAGTGGTGCGCGACCGAAAATGTTCTCCTGGTCCGGGTAGTGAAACCCGGACCTCTCCATTTCCACTGGAGCGCTCTACCAACTGAGCTAACCAGGGGTTATACGTCAGTAGAGCAAACAGGTTTTATCAGCTGCCACCAGTGTAACACCCACAAGGGTGAAAGGTTTGCATTTCTTAAGGTTATAATTATAATGCAATTAAATGCAAAGGTGCAAGGGAGCTGGACAAGAATGACGAATATAATCCCTGGAGAAGGGATTATAATCATAACCTTAAAGGGTAACTGTAAAAAAAGGAGTGTTTTTTTAAACAGCCTAATGGGACAAGCATGTCACAAAACAAATCTTCCACGAAAAAACCATTTTTTTTAGCAATATTTACGCCACAGGACGTAATTTAGTTGGAGTCACGACCTCTCCACATTTAAAACTCCCACTCTTTCGACGCGCGCGGAGTGGTTGGAATACGTCACTCCGTGACGTATAGCAGCCACTTTGTGACGTCTGATACCAACTTTGTGGCGCGCGATTTAAAACGGACGAAATAGCCGCAAACTAAAATCAGTCCCGCGCAATAAGTACTGCTCTAAAAAATTTTGTTTTTGTTGGAAAATTTTTTTTTGACATGCTTGTCTCAATTAGGCTGCTTGAAAATACCCTTTTTTTTTCTTTGCAGTTACCCTTTAAAAATGCAAGCCTTTCACCCTTGTTGGTGGTAAGCTGGTGGCAGCTAATAAAACCTGTTAGCTTTACTAACGTCGAACCCCTGGTTAGCTCAGTTGGTAGAGCGCTCCACTGGAAATGGAGAGATCCCGGGTTCGATACCCGGACCAGGCAGATTCTTTTCGGTTGCGCACCCATCACTTAGCTGTGTTTGGAGATTTGTGTTTGTCCTTTGTCCCTCTTGTTCCCCTTCTCCAGAAATTATTTTCGTCATTCTTGTCCAGCTCGCCTGCACCTCTGCATATCATTGCATTATAATCATAAAAAGGTTCCATAACAACCGAGTGGGGTGTGTTTGAAAAAAAGAAAGAAAACGCAAATGAAGCTTTGGAATTCAACTTACGAGAAAAATTATAAGAGCAGCTGAGTTTTAGATTCCTTTCTTGTTATTATTTTCTTTCTCTTCTAAGCTTTGATATTTCCTAGCTTTCTTGCATCAGTCTCGAGTAATTCAGCAAAATAGTAAATATACACCTGCTCGCCTGCGCTCCCATTATTACTTTCCCTACACGTTTCCGTGAAAGAAACATCCTAAAACAAACAATTTAGCCGGTTGGTAAATCCTACCAAGCAACTTGAAAAGTAAAGTGAGGCACTTACACATTTCCAACTTTTCTAAAGTCCATTGCAAGCTCATGGACCCTTCACTTTACTCCTTCGAATGAAACTTCTTGTTGTGTAACTTACACTTGGTATCTAATGCAAATATTGGGTCGACATGTAACATATTTGACAGGAAATGTAATAAGAAATGGCCTTGCCAGTGAGTAACTTGAAGTAAAATCTTACTGCAAACATAAAAAAAAAGAATGCGCAAGTGAAGTTGATATTTTTCGCCCTTTTGAAAAGCTTAATATAATAACCTAAGGCCATTTAGTCGGTTGGTAAAGCCCATTAACCAACACACGAAATGTATATTGTGTACTCACATTCGTCCACTTGAATCCGAAAATGTTGAGGTCTCTAGCTAAGTTCAGGTCCTTTCATCTTGCTCCTCTAGGCTTGAATTTCTGTCGCACTAGTTTCCACACTTTTCCACACGTGTATCTAAACAAATACCAGGTTGACATGGAATAGATTTGACAAGAGACAGTTAGACGTGAAATTGCCTTTCACATATTGGAGATTCTTAAAAATAAACGCAGGAGTGAAGTTCTCCGTTCGTTGTCATTAAAAAAGTTAAAGGGAAACAGATGTTTTCATTTATCAGGTGGTAAACCCCACAAAGCAACAAACACGAAGTAAGGCACACACTCACAATGTCCCGCTTTCGTAGTCCGAACGTTTTGAGGTCACTGGCAAACTTCAAGGCTTTTTATATTGCTCAATTCGGTGTGGATTCCTGAGGTGCAGTTTCTACATGTCATGCCCTCTGGTATCTGAAACATATATGAGGTTGACATGTGAGATATTTTGCACGAGATGGTCGGACGTGAAATGGCCTTGAGGGCGAATTACTTGAAATAAAAACTTACTCGCATATCAGGAAGCCTAAAAAATGAATGCACAAAAGAAGTTCCTTATTTTTTGGCAGTAAAAAAGCTAAAGTCAAACACCTGTTTTTATTTAGTCACGTAGTCATCAAGCAACACACGCAAAGTGAGGAATATTTACTCACATTGACCCTCATTAGTGGTGCGAAAATGTTAAGGTCGCTGGCAAACTTCAGGGCCTTCCATCTCGCTCCTTTCGGCATGGATTCCTTTCGTGCAGTTCCCCCGACCAGTATCTGAAACAAATTTCATGTCAAGATGTGATAGATTTCACATGAGAGTCTCATGCGAAACGCTTTGGGAGTAAGTGACTTGATTGAATGAATTCAAGGCAAAACACGACATATTGCAAAGATGGCGGGTTTTATCTCTAGGTGTTGTTCCTATACAGTATCAACTACACTTCAAAAATTCGTCTGCACATTTGTTGCGAATGCTTATCGAGCATGAAATATGGCCGTTCGCTGCAAGAAATGATCTCTAGTTTTTCTCTTCAATCGAACGTTTTATTTTTTGCTTGAAACGCTGTTTCACTATAGGGTGGCTACTATGAGATGAGCACACTTCATAAAACTATTTATAGTAGCTACACAGCAAGTTGCGCCTGAGACAACTTTGCAGAAGAGCGAACAATAACGAAGCCCCAAAGGATGTTCCATCAAACATGCCAAGCAGACCGTTGCCTGTGAAGAGCGGGTGGTATACTCAATCCCGTTTTCATGCGGTGACCGATACACTCGTCAGACAGGGCGTTGCTTTAACACCAGTCTAAAAGAACATGTCCTCGAGGTTTCCCGTCCTTCAATCGACTATTTTCATCCAATTGTAGTGCATAAACGCCTCTGCACCAGCTGTGAGGCCCGATTCCAGAATACCAGCATAATCGGAAGACACAAGAACATGCTAGGCCGAGAGATTATTGAAGCATACAGGATAGCCGGTGACGAACACAACACCGCTTCTCCTACTTTTGGGTTGTCCAGGGTTGAGATGACACTACCTTAATCCAGAGCTGAATTAGTCAAAGAGCTCAAGTAGCTGAATTTGTCAATGGTGTTTCTTTCTTTATTTCTTTTTCTTTATCTTCTAGTTTATTTCAGGATTTTTGTCTTTTTCCGGGTGTTTTTTCATGTATAGTCTTTAGTTTAAAAAGTTGGGAGGGAGATTGTACGTATTGAAGGAGACACCAGTAAATGTCCTTTGGTAGTTGAAATAACTGTGCTGTCTGTCCTTGGCTTGGTAGTGTTTTTATTCTTGCTTAATCTTGTATTTTCACCAACCAGCTCTTTGTTCCTTGCTTGATAAACAAATTGGGAGACTATGATTCATACTGTATATGAAGGGAGCCTAAAAGTGCAATAATTCGGGTCAGAATTTAGCAATTCACTTTCGAAATGGTGCTTGCCTAGGGAAAAACACCACCGTGCTGTATTCACCTGTTCATGTCGAGCACTGTTGAGTAATGTAGATGTCAGCCGTAATGTGAAGTTTCTTTAATGGAAATGGCACTGTTTTTCTTTAATGAGTTGATTCGCAAAAATCGAGTGTTGCACTCTTGAATTCCGGCTCACATTCTTGGAATAAATAATCTCACTGTTTTGCTTGATATTCTACAAACCCTTTCTGAACGGTTCAGTCACAAGCACTGACTGACCACGCAAGAGAGCAACTTTCCGAGCCTAATTTGTTATAGCAATTATTCATTTCAATCGAAATCAACAAAACCGATGCGTTTTGTTTATTTCTTTTAAACAATAAAAATAAGACTGCTTCCACCCTGCACTGAGAATAAAATATAAACGACTTAGTATGAGAAATTGAGAACATTACCGCTCAACAGGCTCAGAGGTGAATCCAGGACTCGGTATCATTCTAACCAATACATGACTCTTTTTGTTTTGGTTCTTTTTACCGAAGAAATTTCTATTAGCTAGATAACATGACATATTTTTTGATCTGTGGGTATGGTTTCCGGCGAAGCAACATGCTAAATGTTTTCAGAGTCTTATTGGAGAACAACTGCAAAATTAAAATAATGTTCAGGAATCACCAAGAAAGGCTTGAACATTCGAAATCTTCACTTTCAAAGAAAACTTGGATCACCTAGAGGGACGGACCTAAGCTGTAAATTTCCTGAATATGTGACGTCTCTTAGTCAACGTCAGATGCTATCCTGAGGATTCTTAGAGACTAATTTTTATGTTTCCTCTTCCAGCTTCAATTTCCTATGTGTGAATTGTTTAAAGCCTAGAGAGCAATTAGAAAACTTCGGAGCTATTTCTTATTTTTCTAGAGTGCAGCGCACGAAAAAAGATGCTTGATAAAGCTCATTCAGCGCAGTGATGGTAGGACTTGTGGTCTGATCACCTCGAAGCTCCTTTGTGATTTTGGTTGTCATCTGAGAGGTTGGACACTAGAAAAGACTCCTTTTAAATATCGAATAAATAAACTATTATTAAGAGCAAAGTTTTACTTGTTAGAATTAATTGCAACTCTTTCTCTTTAGGCTCGCGAGCAACCTGTTGATAAGTTATAATCAACAAATAGCAATGTGCAGGCTTCTACTTAATCAATCGTCAATACCGCAATATTAGCCTTCATAAACAGGACAAAAAGTTTCTAATAGCCAAAGAGAAAATCTTATTTTCATGATCATTCAGGTCAGCCCAACGAATGAAAACATGATGAACGCATTAATTGCCCTGAATTATAAAAAAATTAAAAGTAATTCATGTCCACATTTCACAAGACAGCAAATCATTATATATGCATATTATTTGTGTTCTCAGCAAGAATAAGGAAAGAGACTAGTTTTCCGTATAGTTTTAACGAGAGTGGGTCATCAACTTTGAAATTTAATTTTATTTGCAGATCATGCTTTAAGCACGTTTACGTAAATACAGATTAAGGAAGACTTTTTATTTGTGGTGAGAGTACTGTACCCCCCCCCCCCCGCCCCTCAGGCTAAATAAACACGTATTAAGGTGCATTTTCGCAGAAATTATATATTTAAACTGCAACTTTGTAGGCAGTACACTGTTGGTACAATGGCAGCACAAGTCTAAAAACTCTTTCAACGTTATCAATTGGCAAACAATACATTATTTGAAACGTGATGACTATAATTTAAGGATTGGTGGACCCTTCGGTTCTACTACTACCGAAAAGAAAGGATGAGCATGATATACAAGGCAGTACTCTGACATGCTTCATTATTTAATGACGCTAAAATTGAATAGCTATATCGTTTCTTGGGCGATGATTGATAACAATAAGATTAGAAAGGTTGTAAAATTTGGAAAAAAACACGGAAGCAGTTAACTCTAGCAGGAAGAGAGACACTTCGGGTCACTGAAGGAACGATCCCTTAACAAAACGTCGGCTTGAAACCTAAGACTTCCAGGAGGTTCATTTAAACATGCTACAACGCTCGACAAAAAGTCAGCAGTATATCTGAATAAAAAACACATTTGAAGATATGCAACAATACAAACTGTTAGTTAAATGTAGAACGATTCACCTCATGTAACTGGACAAGCTGTCCGAAGTCCGCCTCAAAGTAGTGCACTAGCATTGGGCGCATTATGTCCGTCCTCCGGAGCACGAGAGTTTGGCGCTCCGTTCACTAAACGGACAGGAGTACCGCCGGACACTGACATTCGAGCGCGCTCTTCGTGCACCGAGTATTTTTCGGAGCACGAGTGAGTTCTTCGCGCTCCATAATGTCACGTCCACATGCATGATGGTTGCGCTGACAGAAACGTTCTCGAGACGAAGGACGCAGTCGGATCGCTGCCCCTTCTCAATCGAATAGTCCTTAATCCAGCAGGTAAACACGTTTTTATTTGAAAGTCAATACAGCAATTAGCCATCCGGAAAAGGTTTGTTCGTGAATCTTGCCGGAACACGAATTCATTTATCAAACTGAAGCATGCCGATAGCACAGCGAAAAAAGTTGTCGAAATGAGAAGACAGTCGGACCGCTGACCTTTTAGAATGCTTAACCGAGGGACTAGAGTTACTTCGATTGGAAAGAGGAAACATCAGGTAGCATTGCGGAAAAGGTTTGTTCGTGCACCTCGCCTGAAAATGAATTGAAATGCAATCTATTGAACTGCGTTGTGTCGTTATATTGCACATCGAGATGTTCCATCTCGCGATGCGAGACGAAACCACGAAACATCTGAGAAGTTTGACAGTTTTCTGTGTCAACAAGCGAGTTGAAGAACGTTGTCGTTCATTCAAATTTGAACAACATGCGTAGTCACTACATAGATCGGTCAAGGTAACTTTCCGCGTATGTACTCGAAGCGAGTCTTCAAACCTCTTAGGAATAATAAAAAAAAACTGTGGAAACGTCGTAACTTCGACGTCTTTTTTATTTTACACTGTGCCGCTCTAAACATGCCTTAATTAATTTATCTTCGAAATAATTTCGGCTTCCGTTACCCTTATTACGAGATGCCGGGTTCGTCATAAGCGTGCGGTCAGAGGAGGTCTTGTTCTTGTCAATGTTTTCGGTGTGTTGCGCTCCTGTACGCTATGCGCCGTGTAGTTGCTGCGCTCGGAGTATGAAACCCAGAGCGTCGGAGTAGGAGTAAAGGAGCGAGGAATAAACGCGCCCAATGGGATTACGCCAATCACTGCCCTCATTTCTAGGAATCGAGCGTAGGAACGTCGTCAGGAGAATCATATAATTTTTCGGCATGTTACTCAGTTTTTTATCAGTGCGTGCACCTGCAAACTTTCAGACAAATCATGCCAATACCGATGGGTTTCCACAAAACTTGGTAATGTATAGATGTTGACATCTGTCTTATGGTTGCAATTTTGCTGCTTGATCTTCACATGTTACGTTAACTGCGTCAGAACGCTTGTCACTTGTGCCGGGAAACAAAAAGAATTGAGCAGGCCACGTTAATTCTCACATAGTCACGGCGATAGGTGCGACCCGTCACGGCGAAGTGGTTAAGCATCGGCGTCGCGGTTCACGCACCGTGAGATACGTGAACAAAAGCGTTCGGAACAGAATAGACATCTTACTCTTTTTGTTCCGAACGCTTTTGTCCCTTTTTTGGTTCTGGATCGCAAGTATAGGCATCTCCCGTCACGAGCTCTTGGCATTGACAATAATACGACGGCATTTTGTTATCAGCTATTTCATTTTTCCAGAGAAAACGTGGTGTGGGCACCCGGGACTACAACATTCTTAAGTATAAAGCGGGGTTAACACTCCGGCGTGGCACTGTCATAGGGGCCTATCGGTTGTCAGGAACTTTTGTTTCTTTGCAGTACTTATCTGGTGTTTCGCGCAAAAAAGGATTTCGAAAGGTCTAATTGACTCGCTCATTCCCCCTCCTTTGAATCGAACAATGTATATTGAAGGCCCAGGAAGGGTGTTAAAAATAATATTATCCGCACTTCCAAAAAGATTTTCTTAACATTACATAGAAAAACGTTTCTTGTAAAAGGTTGGCTCCTGGAAAAAAGATATACCAGTGGTGAGGAAAAAATAGTACTTGTGCAAAAAATCTAAAATAGTGGAACATCTCTTTTTAGGCGATTGGCTCGCAGTATTCTTTTGGGACGTTCTTCGAAGGACCTAGAAAGAAAAACAAAACTTCCCATTAACACCCCAGGGCATTCGGTTCTTACCTACAGAATCAGAGGAGACTGTGTTCTACAACCTGTTTATGCACCTAGGCCTTCACAGTGACTGGCTATGCCGCTTGGCGGTATGACACGCAGATATTGACGTTCATCAACCACCGCCCCTTAGGTGGCTGCCCCTTTTGAAGAACCGACAAATATAAAACAGTTTCAACCTTTTGACATTTGCCAAGTTGGTTAGTGTTTTAACACAAAGAAACAGGTTTGTTATTCGTCTCATACACAGGCAATAAATGAAACAAAAGCTGTTGCGCAGCTCAACTTTTTTTCTGGGTCCCTGGGAACATGGGTTGCACGCACCGGACCCAGGTTTTCTTCCCGCTGGCGGCGGGCGATCTTTTCAAGGGTGTGCCAACATCGACAACAGACAGCCTACCCCCTATTACGCCAACTACAACATCATCAACGGACGTCACTTCTAGTGGAGGGAAGAGCCCATAACAGTTATCTCTGTAGATCATAATCATAGCAGATGAGTTGCTGACCTGAATGCTCACATAATAAAATACGTTTTTTTTTTCACATTTCATCTTTCTGCCTGAAAGCAGCAGAGACATCCGAAGCAATCATCATAGATTTCTAATGCAGAAACAAACTGCCTGCCCCACCAATAAAACGTGTTTTTGTGTGTCATAAATAAACTACTAAATATATACCTTGACGTCACTAGGCTCGTTCATTTCACGTGCCCCACCTTCAACAGCTACACTTTGTTCGCAATGGCGTATTCAATTTACCAGTGAAGTATATCTAAAAACACAACCGGATGTACGTTGCACTGCACTTTCCTGCACCGCGCTACACTATTCTACGCCGGTACTGGCTGATGCAGGTAAATAGAATGCGCCCACAATATATCTCCCCCCCCCCCACCCGCGGTTGGGGTTACATGCTCCCATGAGGTTCGCATACACACATCTTTTTCAGTTGATATTTTAAGCGTACACAACATTGTTTCTGTCAATTTGTACGTCGTGGTAGAGCTTTGAGGTTTTCTAGCAGCCTCGCGCGGTAGCGGTATGTTCTACACTCATTGCACAACTGCATTTGCTGCACCGGTTCCATCTGATCAGCAGACGGCTTTAGGCGAGCGACATGACGCATTACAAATATGAAACTACTTAAACACTGCGTCTCGACATAATATTATAGAGCTTTTTGAGGCTCAGAAAACACTCAGAAGTTCAGGAAACTGAAAGTTGAATCTCGAAACGTGAGCTACAACGCAAGATCACGGTTCCAGGGTGAGCAGAACACAAAAGTTAGTCCGAAGAAAAGCCCGGTTGATATATAACAGCTCAGTCGCGCGGCATGATCCGTCGCACCAAGCAATGAATCTGCTACAGTTACTAAGAATGCACCAGGGCCCTCTGAATATACTTATAATAAAAACTCCTGTGGAAAAAGCTTGTCTTTAGAAGGGAAACAGCAAACATTTAAACTGTCGGCCAAACGCGCCATCTTCGTTTCACTTGTTCTGTTAATGCGCCCGACGAGGAGCCTGCGCAAGCACTGTCGAGAGGAACACATTCACACAAGCAAGTAGTGCGCCAAATTTTATTAACTGAGCAAATATAGAAGATAAAATATTACTACTCGCCATAGAAGTTAACATTGTCACACAAACATTATAACGAGAAACGCGTCTGCTGGAGAGCAGAAAACGTTCTGGTTTAGCAAATATCGCAGGCACTGTTTGAATCTGACTGCGCGATAATGCTAACGACGGGTCGAGTACGGCTACAGTTCTGTTGGTGCTCCCTGTTACTTTACGGTTTTTAGCAATGTGAAATTTTGATAAGTTTAGGACACCATTATATCAGGCGACTTATTAACATGTACGTTTAGATGCAGACAAAAAATCACTTTTGATCAATTCAATATTTATCAATAACCTAATCGGTGATGTGTGCCTTTAGTTCTGTGGAATGATCCCAATATCGTGTCTAAAAAAAGACTGTAAATACATATTAACCAATGTGCCAATTTTGCTCTAACCGCTGAGAATTTCAGTTTCATCATCGAGGCTAGAAATGGCTGTGCTTTTGCCGATGACAAGTACATTTTAAACTGTTCAAGGGATGGTTTTATTAAATCGTAAAGAGTAACATTAATGTAAGTTTTCTTGGCGTTTATTATATCATTGTTGCGCTGTTGAAAAGTGCTCATACTTCTGGGGCGACTCAATTAAACGCAGACGTTTTCGTCGCCGTTTCATGGGGTGTTTTAGTTGTGTAATAATTCTGATGATTCACGGGTTTCTGCTAGAAATCATTTTGAAACGAAGTGAAACAAATCTTTCTATAGCGATCAGTGCTATGTTTTAAAAGCAGTCCACGCTTGCTCTGCAGTTGAGGTTAATAATATATTATATTGTTCGAAATGTTTTAAATTGTGAAATCGATCATGTCATATAAATCTAGGAATTCTGTCTTCGCTAATGGTCTCAGGGTGTCAGCGTTTAACTGACAGTGAAATGTTGTCATGTAATGTTACATATTGCCATCTGCTACTTTGCATTAAAAAATGTTGTTCCGGAAAATTTGCAATTATGAAAATTAATTTAAGGACTGATCCTAACTTACTACATCTTCTAGTAGCCTCACATTCAACTTGAGTGATGTTTCAAAAAATACTTTGAGGAGGGCTCACGACGCAGCGACCACACCGCTGCCTTCTCGTGCATTTGTAAAGTTTATTAAGAGAGATTACCACCTCCAGCAAAAATCAGCCTGAATTTTTTATTGTCTTATATTGACACAGGTAAAAATTGAGAGGAAAAAATATTCCCCTCTCGATCCAGGCGGGGAATGTAGAGCACAGACTACTGATGCCGCGAACTTGATAAAGTTACCCATTTTTGAAAAAGCGGAGATGACAAACAAAAGAGGGAACAGACACAAAACTTTTTTGTTTGTCCCTTTTTGTCCATCGTGTTCAGTTTTTTTTTTAAATGCGTAACATAAACCAGATTGGCTGTATAGTCACTCTATTTTTAATCTGCTAAAGTTATAGATCAAGCGTTTTAAAAGTTTTAAACCTAGCTGAGGTTCGAATTTTAAAAGTTCGAAGGTGTCAACGATTCTGGAAGTTCATGTTCGAGGATATCGAATTTCTTTAAAGGTCAAGTTCGAAAATCTCTAGGATTTTGAACTTATTTGACATTTAAGTTGAAAAGATTCCAAGATTTTGAATTTATTTCAGAATCAAGCTGGAAAAATTTAGACTACGAATTGTGGCAAAAGAGAAGCTAGAAAATTTGGAAGATTTTAAATCTAAGTTGGAATTATTAATATCCAACAGATGAAGATCGAATTCAGCAGTTTTGGATGGAGTTTTGTGTATTCATTTTGGAAAACTAGGACACGTGTGACAAAATTAACCGAAACTGTAGTACGTTATACTTGTAAACCCTGAGACAAACGAACTAAAGAAGAGAAAGAAGAAAAAAAGAAAAGGGGACAGCACAACGACGTTTTAGAACTAATCTGCAAGATTTATTTACGGAAAGGTTCTATTTTTTATATAGTAAGTATAAAATGATAATTCATAAGCTAGCCTGGCCATAACTTTTATTTTAGTACCGTAGCACATTTTATTAATGTAGAAAATATTCCATCGTTCTCACTACTGTCTGTGATACTTACACTACCACTCGTTACGTATCGTAAGTCACAACACAAGCGCTGAATGGGTGTATAGTTCAGAAAAAAATATTGAGACGGTTCACCAAACGCCCTTTCTACCTCTGTTAACTTGCAGAAATTGGATCCAACTACATCTAAATGTGATGCTAGTGTGAGACTACAAAGTATACAGCTACTAAAAGTTCTGGAAAGTTTTATTTTCAATGGGCGTTAACATTCGGTCGGATATATTGCAAGATGGATAAAACACTGGGCACAAGAACACAGGCACAGCACCTGGCACAGTTCAAGGTTCTTCCCCCTCCCCCCTCCCCCTCACCCCTTTCTCGGTCATTTGATAGTACAGCTGTCGAGGTAACGATCGGCTTCACATTGTCGATTTTTGAGCTTTTCTTCGATGAATGATAATAGGCCCTCTTAAATGCAGCTGGTTACTCAAATATTATTTGCCAAATGATAATTGAGAAAGCGCTTATATAGCGTCCATTGTAGCGCGTCGGTGTCGCTCCCAACGCGCCTTTCCCTGGCCAGCCACTTACATGATCCAGCCTTTTATATAAGGAAAGTGGGATACTGGCGTTCAGAAACCACTGACGTTATGAATGACGCCCTTGAGATGAAACCTGCAGACAAGGAATCAGTTGGGCCGCATGTTATTTCAGGGCAACCTACGTAGTTTTATACGGAAGAGCCTTTGTGCGAAACCTGAAAAAAATATCTCAGGTATGGTACACGAGGCCAAGGGGCCGATGCCATCTCAAAAAGAGTCATTGGTGACAGCACCTAAGGTCGTCTAACTGAAGCTTTAGAGTAATTTCTACTCCACTCCATAATGTATTTATTTAAAGATAAGGTTGGTTCGACCATTTTTGAATTTTTGTACGGATGTTCGAAGTTTTTCAAACCATCTAGCGTCAAAGGCGGAAAGTTCGGAAATGTTCGAGTTCATTAGCGTAATAATATTGAAAATGCGAAAATTGTCAAAAAAGGTTTTCACGAGAGGTTTGAAAGTTTTAAAATATTTGAATTTCTTAACGCAGATAAAATTGTTAAATTTTCAAATGTCAAAACCTTTGAAGATTTAGAACACTTAAAAATTTTCAAACACCCTGGTTTAATTTTCAAATATCCAGTTCAAAACAGTTTTGAGACATCTCTAATAAGAAATAAGTTCCAGATGTTATTTAACAAAACAAGCACACAACGCTCTCAACGGTTGACATAGTAATGCAGTCTGTGTCTTTCATAAGTAGAATAGCGACGCCCCTCGTGACCTATGATCTTTCCGAATTTGAGTAATGCGCCGAACATCAAGATAACGTTCCGATAAAATAGCCTCTAGTTCAACGTAATGTTTTATCACACCAGGAGCATAGAGGTTTAGTAGGGTTAAAGCACTCAGGACGGCTGTTTGTTTGGGCCTGATGCTATGAGCGCTGCACAAAAGGGACCATGGAACGATAACTGCACAGACGCCGCGTGTCAGTTACTAAACAGAAAAAAAGCCACTTGACCATTGAGCTATAGTTTGTCGAGGAAGAAACTACGTCTAGAACGCCGACTTCGTTCTTCTCAAGCACTTCCCAATAGTTTCGTTTTAACAGTCTTGACGCGCTATGTGAAGTCTTTACTTGAGAGTACTTGGCTTCCTTTTAGTTTTTCGCACTTAGAAGGAATTACCTTTTGTTTTCTTCTAGATTCGTACAGTTTCAACTTGCCGAGGTCCGTGATTGTAACTATGGTTTCGGTTACGCAGTTAAGTAGCAATTCAAGGCGTTGGATTTGGCAAGCATCTTCTGCAGCTCTGTATTAGCGCCCGTGTTTTGTTTACTAGACTCAAAACGTTCAACTCGCGTTTCGATTTTTTACGTGTTCTGTCTTTTTCTGTAAACTTTTTTTTGTAGAGCGCGCATCGTTTTTCATGTCATTTAAACAATTGTTTGCTCTTGTTCATGTTCACATCCTTCTCATATGTGGGGCCGAAGCTTACGCCAACGTCACAAAACAAGCTAATTTAACGACCATCTACATCTTCAAAGTGACCTTGAAATAATGCGCGATAGGTGCTTTAAATGGCACTTGCTATTAAATATGTCAAAAGTCCAAACTGGCATGCTTCCCTTACGAACAAATAATATCACATTTTTAGTATACTCTTGGATGTGAAATTATTGGATCTCTCTCCTCTGAGAAGTATATTGACATAACTATGACTAACGATATAACCAGGAATAGTGTTGTAGAAACCATCACAGAAGAAGATTCGCCCCCTCTCGCATGCATAAAAAGGAACCTTAAAGGGACACTGACAGAGTATTTATGCTCGCCGATGATTTTAGATGTACATGACATATGAAAGCCCAACTACCCAAAACACAATTTGCGGCTCGAAATTCGGTTTCTTTACGCCCGAAAACCGCTCGATCAAGAACTGGCCGGTTTGAGTCTCGCTCACTCTCTTTTCCTTGGTCACGGGCCGTTTTCTAAGGTTTCGACGCGACCACCAAATTTAATCAAAGTCGTTGGTCACTGAAGGCACACACTCAATAATAAAAATAGAAAAAAAATATTATACCAGTTTTTTGTGGCTTCTAAAAAGCTGCAAATACGTTAATTGAAAAAAAAAAGTTGCACAGAGAACCGGAAGCATTCAGTGCGTGCGTCGTTTCGCGTATCGTGGGACTCGCGGGGACGGCGATGGCAGCGGACGACGGGTGTGGGACCTCTACTTCAGAATTCGTCGGTAACGGCGAATTCTGTCTGCCTTTAAAAAAGAAATTTGGGTCTGATCAAAAGAATTGGTATTCTTCCCGTACGACACGCCCGACAACCAAGCCGATTTGCACGAAGACGTCGCCAAGCCGTCGCTCCCTTCTCGTGGATGAAGACATCGCTCGCGCAAACTTCAAGCACCGCACGAAGTGTGTACTTAGAGTTGAATATGCGCGCCTACGATTTCTTTACTAGGTGCGAATGTCGCCAATGCGGGGTGCTTCCCGACTTCGACCCGGGAGTGCTTTTGCAGGAAGAAAATCGGCAGTAAACTTTGCAACTTACGGTTTGCCGGCTGCATTATTACTGAGGAAACAGTTCCCCCAGTAGCTCAGTGGAAAGACGTCCGCTTCACACGCGGCAGGACCGGGTTCGATCCCCAGTGAGAGAGTACCTTTTGTTCCTTTCTTAGACATTTTGCAATGCTTACATTTTTTTTTACAATTATCACTGAACAAACAAACAAAACAAAATAACAAAGAAATGTTGTGGACGAAACGTCGCTGAAATAAATGCTATGGGATTTCCTTTGTGACACCTACGAACTCAATGTAATCACTTTCCACAATATGCAAGGAGCATATAAATCAGGTAGCGTCCGCTTTCCGAGGTGCCCGTAAATGTTCTACAGGAATTGCAGCCAGCCATTGGTCTCGATCCCGTTGATCTTTCGGAAACTCTGTCGCACAATGCCACTTTTTTTCGGACGCAGGACATGTGAGCCAGCTCTTCACGCAACATCTTGGGTGTATTCTTCTCGGAGCCGATCATGAAAATTAACCACGGGCACTCACTACTCATCTCCAACTCCTCAATGTACAAAACAACTCATCTTGAAGTACAGAACAGCGAGCGGAACAAACATAACTGCAAAAGAATCGCACGGCAAGCAGTTCCCGCTACGCCGCCACGCTTGCTACGCAGAGGGAAACAAAAAGAAAAGCCCACGGTCGTGTGTAGCCACGTGACTTCTGTCACTCACTCTGTCCTCCCACTTCTCCGACCTCCGTGCGCGGGTTTCGGTTTCGGTTTCGAGCAGTTGCGTCTTTTGGCTGTATTAAAATTAGGGCTGGGCGTCGATTACAAATTTTAACCCGATTAATCGTCACCCTTTAATCGATTAATTAATCGATTAATCGGTCTCGTTCATTTCCATGCATAATATTGTTTAAAAGTGAAAATTGCATATATTCTTTGTTTTGTTTTTGTTTTGCTGAATATGTGTTAAAGGAAGCAATAATTTCAATTATGAATCATCTTCGATATACAGTTGAGAACAGTTTAAAAACACTCACACTCACATATTATTAGTTCAGCTCCATGAGGCAAAAATGTTCGTTGATATTCTGCGGCAAGAGCGACCTCCTTTGATCGCTCACGGTAGTCTCTGCGGCGCTAAACGGACGCTCGCACGGCATTGAAATCGCTCGGACACCTGTAACCTTCGGCACTTGTCTGGAGTTGCAAATCTCCCCTTACAGCTTAACTTAAGTTCATATTTCACCTGAATTTTTCACTTCATATAGGCGTGCTCGTCCATGTCTGCATGGTGAAAACATTTAATTGCTATTTAATTTTGGTTCGTCAAAATTTTACCGATTAACCGGTTAAACAAATTGATCTCGATTAAAGCATTAATCGATTAATCGGTAGGTTAATCGATCAATTGCCCAGCCCTATTAAAAATATACGCTACTCTGTTGCAAAATATTTATTGGGTACTCCTCCGACACCATAATAAAGGGGCCTGGCAACAAATGAAAAATTTTTTTAGGGGGTGTCAGTGTCCATTTAAAGGCGCACATCCCCATCTATGTAAGTTGGACTCCGATGCATACGTTCGACGGAAAGTA
Organism: Ixodes ricinus; assembly: GCA_037355805.1. Taxonomy (NCBI): domain Eukaryota; kingdom Metazoa; phylum Arthropoda; class Arachnida; order Ixodida; family Ixodidae; genus Ixodes; species Ixodes ricinus. Next base: position 46,264 of record JAZHYW010052466.1, read on the forward strand.
AAATATGAAGCAGCAATTTAGAACCCTCTTTCAATTTATCGCATAAATCACCTTGAATAAACACTTCCTTGATAAGAAAGCCTAAGGGTTGAATTTTTCTGCATTTCTAACGAAGGCCACCGCAGGCCACAGTTTGGACACGACTGCAGCGTTATGCGCTCGGCTCGGACTCGGGCTCTCACTGACTGGACACGAGTTCCGGCCAAACACTGACACAGCGTTCTTGTCCAACCTGTGGCCTACGATCGCCTTCGTTACTGATGCAGGAAAATTCAGCACTTAGGCTTTCTTATCTAGGAGGTGTTGCTTGAGTCCATTACAAATGACGCAGCAAGATTGATCCGCAGCGACGGCAATCTAACTACCAGTGTCTGCCCTTAAATGCCAGTCAAATGATCCAATTTTAATCGCACGTTGTAATATATTACGTTTGACTCGTTTCCATACAAATTATATTCATTATTCTTGCCTCCGCGAGTTGTCCCTTTTTACTCCTAGTAGTGCATCGTCAAGACTTTGATCACTCGCGCCATGTATCTCCCATCTCCGGAACCTCAAATTGTTTTCAACTTTGTTTTTTCACGGACCGTCGTAGGTAGGAATGGCCTTTTCTCCGACATAACAGTAATGGGGAACCATGTTTTGCTTCGAAATGCTCGGATGGCTTATTTGTGTTAATAGATCACTCTTGGGTTCACATTATTATTATTTTAATTGTTTATACTCTGTCTTCAGCACTGTTTGCCGACAACTAGGTGTCTGTCTTTGTTTTACATAATCTCTACAACTTTAGAATGCATCCTATCCCCCTTTTGAAATGCCCCTGAATGACACCTTAAAGGATGTAATACATGAATGAATGAATGAATCACTAGTTTGAGTTTGGACTGACGTAAGTATCGCGCAGAGCATTTCTAAAGGTCGATAGCTAAATTATTATATAATTACTGCGCATACATGAGTGTTTTCAGCTAACCTTACGTAGACAAGCGAATAGGGATTCGATTATGCCTTGTGGAGTTCAGTGTTTCCAAAACGGGTGCAGTCTGGCCACGGCGAGAGCACTGTCGTTATACGGAGCGGGATGCTGCCACCCACTTCCGTAGTTCATCAAGTCGCAGGCTTTTGACTGTCGTAGGGTCTTGCCCGGCCAATGTCCATAAGAGAGTTCGGCATATCACAGCCTCAAAGGATGATAGAGGCCAGGTAATTGTGAGCATTTCAACGAGAAGTAAGGGAAGACTGCCCTTCCTAATGTGACTAAGCGACGTGGAGTACATCTTACTGCACTGTCTTGGGTTGTTTAAAAAAGGTGTCTTTAAATATTTGGAGTGAACGAAATCGGGTGATGTTTTCCATATACTTATTTGGTTCTTGATGCGTAGGTGGTTTCAATCTATCAGTTAAAGTGGTGAGCAGTAGAAGCAACATAAAAATGGCTCTCTGTGATACATAAGAAATATTGTGTTTCCAAAACAAATAAACACGTCTGTTCTTCTAGGACTGCATCATCTCATTCAAACAAGGGGCACTCTTCAATCACTGCCCCTTATATCTGAAATACGTGTGTTCTGTTTAGATGTTTCTACCTCGAAAAATAAAGAAAAAATAAACTCAGCTTTTTACAAGTTTCGCTAATATTTTGCATAAAATACCCTGTTTCCAAGTTTTCTTTGCCTATACGGTACATCACCCTATAGGCAGGCAACCTTGAGTTGTGCTATGCCTGCGTTTTATTTTTAACATAACAAGAAACGTATTTCAACATACGCGTCGTTAGTTAAAAATCTCCAGACTGTATCTGGCTCGAGCGAAAAGCCGACTTGAGGCAGCCGATATTGAGCCGATGCTCATTTTAACGAAGACGTCCGTAACTCACCTGCATGAATCACTTTAGCTTGCCGAGCTTTCTGGCAGCTTGGAAACAACAACGAAAAAGACAATGTATGGGATGAGGCCTCGTGAATCGAAAGGCAGTCTCTAGGGTAGAGGTGCGGGACGTCAACTCGTGGTCCCGGCCACCGTGGTTGGGCCAGAGAGCGGCGTGCGGGGGACGCCGAGGGCCCTTCCCCGAGCCGGTCCAATAGCGTCCGTCGGCGGGCACGGCCGAGCGCGATGTCCGGGGCGGAGTCCGCGCTATGGGCCCGAGTCCGCCTCCGGCCTCCGAGGCACTTAAATAGCGGCCGGGCCCGGGTCCGAATCGCTCTGCCGCTTCCGCAGCATGCGTTCCGCGTGTTGTCTGCTGCTGGCGGCGCCCACGGTGCTGCTGCTGCTCTTCTGGGTGCCAGGGGCGCAGACGGCCAAGAGGCTCGACTGCAAAGCCTTCTGCAGACTCACGGGATTCCGCTTCAACGCCGGACTCTGCAAGTGCGGCTACATGCTGTTCGCCAGCAAGCGCTCGTCACCGCCCAACCTGTGAGTGGTGTCCCGCAAGCGTCGTGGCGCTCGTGGTGGTTTGCTTCCGCACTCGTGGCCGGGTTTTGTTCTACCGCATTTTACTGCCGCACACGTGTTCGGAATAATGCATTTCTGTCCGTTGGTTAGCTTACATATCTAAGAGAGGGCCGCATGGGCAGGCAGCGTTACTGAATCTTATGTATTAGGTTAGGTATGTAATGCAGCCAGCGTATATGTCTGCCATCGATTGTCTTAGTTGGTTCGTCGTTGGTGTAAATGTAAGAGTCGAGGAATTTCTTTATTTTGTAACTGAGTGAGCTTAAGGCCTAGAATAACAACGTATTTGTTTAAAACGAGAGCAAACTATTTATCTCTCCTTGTGATCTACAGAAAAGTAGACGAACGAATTTCTCGCCGGCTTTATGAATTTGAACACCCAAAGCCTAAGAATATTTTTCGGAGCAGCTGAGAGAAAATCTAAATATTTGTTATTTATGTTACGTGCTTGTAGCAGGTACAGTTTTGAAATAATGAAGGTTTCTACACCAAATTAGGGTGTTTTACGTGCCAAACCAACGACAGGCATCTCGCACGCACCAGCGGAGGACTGGGAATTAATTTAGACCACATGGGGATCTTTTGACGTGCAACAGAGAGCTCGGTTACATGGCGCCTTCTTCTCAATAAGCCTTCCTCTGATCGCGGGCACCTCGGCCGGGATTCGAACCCGCCACCTGGCGATCCGTAAGTCGGCGCTTCGCCTCGGAGCCACCGAGGCTCTTTTTATATCATTATTCTCGGAGCCACCGATGCGGCTTAATGATGGTTTCTAGAATACACCCTTATTGTTTACACGCTCCAGTCAACACCACAATAACCCAGACATCCGAGAACCCTCCGTCAGAAATCTAGATTGCCACCGTTTGTAAAAGTCTCGATGCCTGAGAAGTGCTTGCTATCGTAAATACTGGAATGACTTATTTGCGTCAACATGAGAATTTTATATTTATTGAGCAAGAGAAGAAAACGATGGTGCCACGCACTTAAGGGCAAGGCGAAATGTTTCTAGCTACTTCATTTCCAGCGTTCACAAAGACAATGGTTTGTGGTGCCGGTTTGTGGTGCCATAGCCTTGCAAAGAGCGCACACTGAGTGCGGTTCCCCGGGACAGCACCATCGTCCTTTTCCGAATTCTCCCGGCCACATTAGCTTCCACTCACTTATTTTGTGATAGCATAACATCTCTCCACCTTTTACACCTATCCAGCGTTTCTGTAACTTTGATAGAAAACATATATTTCTGCAGTTTTCTGAATCATTTTCTGGAAAATCTCTCAAATGAACAGTGAAGTAGTTCAGCCAAAATTTTCGACTTCGTTGATTTCGCTTTAGCCATTGTGTGTCGAAAACTGGCACAGGTATGAGTGAATCGTAGTTAAATGTTCTAAGCTTTCATACTCTTTCACGTTAAGTTAAAGTTTTGCAGACATCTTTGTAAGTCCCAGTTGAAATTTCTTTTTATTGCCAATTTAAAACCTGAACTTTTTTTCTTTTTAAGCTTTTAACACTTTTAGGAAATGTTCGACTGACGTGAACACCTGAAAGTGTGAAGATATTGATTTCACAGTTTGTTAATGGTATTAGTTGACTTGTTGCTGCCACAGTCATTTGAAAGCGAACATGTATTTTCTTAACTTCACGTTGAAATCCGTCAAATGTCTTTCTCTCGTTGTAGAAAATCGAGATCGACAGGAGACTTTCTTTTTCAAATGTCAAATTAAAGGTTGAGTTCTTAGTGACACATTAACGAAGAGAATCTTCACGCATTAGGTGAAGGACTGATGAATAATTTCGATTACATAGGAACTGCATTATGCGGAAGCACAATATCGGTTACATGGAGTTTTCTCCGCAATAAGGCATCGTCCCATGGTGCCCAAGTAGTTCTACGCTCTGGGCCAAAATTTGGTATTTGTTTGAGAATTTGGTGCTTTGAGAAGTCATAAGAAACCAAAGTGGAACCAAATCTGACCTTATTTGGCTTGAGACTAGGTAACTTGGGCATAACTTGCCATCAAGTGGCAAAGTTAATTAATTCCATGGTAGTTCGGCTGCCAACTTGGATCTTTGGGCCATAATCACCTAACAAGTACCGGGTTAGGCTTACTGCCTGGTAAATCGTTTGTCACCTGGCATCTTGGGTCGAAATCGCTACACAAGTGACACAGTTATGCTTTACTTCCTAAAAGTTCGGCTGCCATCTGGCATTTTTGGGTCGAAATTACCGCACAAGTACCGGGTTTATGCTTACTGCCTGGTAGTTCGGCTTTCATCTGGAATCCTTGGGCCCAACTCACCAAATAAGTGCCAAGGTTAGGCTTCATTTCCTGATAGTTCGTCTGTCATCTGGCATTTGTGAGCCCAAATCGCCAAATAATTGCCAAAGTTAGGCTTAATATCCGGTAGTTCAGCTTTCATCTGATATCTTTGGGCCCAAATCGCCGTAGATGGGCCAAAGTTATGCTTCACTTCCTAATAATTTGGCTGTCATCGGGCATGTTTGCGGCCAAATCGCCAAATAAGTGCCGGGGTTAGGCTTACGGCCTGGTAGTTCGGCTTTCACCTGATATCTTTGGTACCAAGTCACCACCGAATAAGTGTCAAAGTTAGACTTCACTTCTTAGTAGTTCGCCTCGCATCTGCTATCTTTGGGCCCAAATCGTCATAGAAGTGCCAGGGTTATGCTTCACTTTCTAATAATTAGGCTGTCATCTGGCATGTTTGTGGCCAAATTGCCAAATAAGTACCAGGGGTTAGGCTTATGGCCCGGTAGTTCGGCCTTCATCTGGAATATTTGGGACTCATTTGCCAAATTTGTGCCAAAGTTAGGCTTCATTTCCTGATAGTCCGGCTGCCATCTGACATATTCTGGGCGCACATCGACCCACACGTGCCAGAGTAAGGCTTTCTGCCTGGTAGTTCGACTGTCATCTGGCATCTTTGGGCCCAAATCACTAGCAACTGCCAAAGTTAGGCTTCAGGCATTTCTGGGTCTTAATCGCCTAACAAGTGCCAGAGTTAAGCTTCCGGCTCGGAAGTTTGGTGGTCATTCGGTGTCTTTTATCCCAAACTGCCAAACAAGTGTCAGATAAGGCTCAATGCCGTGTAGCCCGGTTTGGATCCGACATCTTTGGGAATCGATTCTTGAAGAAATGTCTAGAGTTAGGTAATGGGGGTGGGTCCTGTTGGCGCTGTGTTCATTCATGGTTGGGGGAGCGAGAACCCATCATTTATTTATAGGGCGCGGGTTGTCTGCGAATTAATTAAACACAAATTGATTTTATTTCTGGCCTACACTTTATATTATCTTATTTCTGGTGTCGTAATTTCTCCACCCCAATAGTAGACGGAATGTTTTCCTGCGTCTGGGCCAGACAACAGTGATTTTGCAAACGCAGATTGCGCCGGATTAATAATAGTAATAATAATAAATTGTTGAAGATGATAATGATAATAATAATAATAATAATAATAATAATAATAATAATAATAATAATAATAATAATAATAATAATAATAATAATACATTTATTCACACATGTAGAATCAACAATGGAATTACGGGTCCGGTCAAAGCCAGCATGGGCTTGTGGGACCAGGCCCTGCAGTAAAAGAATTCGGAAGTGCACATTGTCACGAGGAAGAGAAAAGAAAAAGTCAGTTGCACGAGACCATGGCAGTGGCACAAGACAAAACAGCGGCACGAGATAAAAGGCATAGTTTCATGAATCCAAACCATCACATGTTGTAGGCTGAGCACTATGCACACGATGCGTTGCCCCCGTTGTCTGAAGAATTGTAGCTCGAAGTGATCGAACGACGAGGGATCACTGACACTCATGGACACGAAAGCTTGCACATACCGTAGATTGTAACTGTGTCGCTGTTAAGGTGGCATCGCACACACACACCAAAGTACCGAAGTAAAGTGAAAGAAAAAACAACCATGAGCACATGGAAACTATTGTCTATGTCCTTGATGGGTGCAGGCCTGTGTCAGACGTCTATTTTTGGTATTGATTGCCAACATAAAAAATAACAAAGTACAAGGTGCCGGTGCATATCTGAGATTAGGGTTGTATTGGAAGCGCGCTGGCCAAGAAGTATGGGGTCAAAATTTGATACCAATTCCGCGTGCTTTATATCATTGCATCGATACGGCAGAATACATCTTTCTCAAGCTTTTCATCAAAGTTTTGTTGGAAGTAATTGCCAAAACCGACTCAGGGATGCTATTGAAGACATTAGGCACATAGAATATACGCAAACTTTCACCATAATGGGTCCTTACATGTGGAATTTGGAAACGAAGATAATTTCTTAGGTCACGAGATGGTAAGGATGGTATAATAAACTCACTGTCCCAAAAATGTCTTCGTATTACAGTCTGAAGGAACAGGGAGTGAAACGTAGGCAATTCCAAGAACGAGAAAAGGTTGACATTTTTTGAACATTCTGTGTTGTATGCAATGCTCTTTAGAGTATTTCGTAGAATTCTATCAATTCTTGACTGCCATAGAAGGGGGCAATTAAAAAAAATAGTGATGCCATATCTCAGGACACTGTAGGTAAGAGCATGCATTATACATTTTCTTATAGTTAGCGGCAAAAATGCCTTAATATGGTACATCATACAAGCGACTGTTCTCAGCCGTTGACATAGGTATGACATGTGGGTGTTCCACGATAGGTCGCAATCGAAGTGAATGCCCAGGTACTTAATCGTGTTAACATAATGAACAGGCTCACAGGTAGAACATGAGCAGCCTGAGTTATGAAGAAAGAGTGGGGCGGTTAAACTCACGCTTTTTAAAGGGTTGCGGAAACAAATAAGCTTTGTTTTGGTAGTATTTACTCGAAGTTTGTTTGCCTGGAACCAGTCCATTACCTTATTGGCATCTACTTGCAGCATGTTAATCGCATGGTGATATGAAATATGTTGAGACAATAAAACTGTGTCATCTGCATATTGTAGTATCACACAGTTCGTCGTAACGGATGACATATCGTTCACATAGATGTTAAAAAATAAAGGAGAAAGAATTGAACCCTGCGGGACACCAGATGTTAAAGAAACTTGAGAGCTGTGGAAATTATCTATTGACACAATCTGAGAGCGATTAGACAAGTAATTCTCCAAAATGGCATGAAAGGGACCACGAAAGCCGATCCTATACAACTTGTCCAACAGAAGCTTGTGATTCACAGAGTCAAAAGCCTTAGCAACATCGATGAAAAGAGCACATGCGTACATATTTTTGTCAAAAGTTGAGTGTAGTATATCCGAAAAATGTTCAAGTAGGTTAGTAGTACCTCGACCAGATATAAATCCGTATTGATTTGGTGTGAATATTGCGTGTTTTTCAAGGAAACTGGACATTGCAACAAAAATATGCTTCTCTAATATCTGGGAAATGGATGACAATATTGATATTGGTCGGTACGAGGAGACTTGGTTTGGCGCACCACCTTTAAACAGAGGCACTACTAAAGCGCTTTTTAATTCATCAGGAATATAGCCCGTTTCCAAAAGGTCATTAATCAAAGTGAGAAGTACTTTTTTCAGAGACTCGAAATTTCGGCATAAGTCGTGTACAGTAATGTCGTCAACACCCGCAGATCTAAATCGCTTGAATCCGAACAGATACGACCGTAATTCGAAATCTGTCAGAGGAGGAAGAAAGGCAGATTCTTTGTTGAACGGCATTCGCGGTGTGGGAATCCTATCGCTGCTAGACGGTACCGTGGCAGAGTCTGAGAAAAAACGATTGAAAGCGTTCACAGTTGCTAACATATCAGCTCCAAAATGTTTCCTTAGTGTCTCATAAATGTTATTCTTCAAATGACCTCGAACCTCATTTATTACAGCCCAGGTTTTTCTTGAGTCGAATCTGGCATCCGAGATCTTTATTGCGAAATATGTTCGCTTCGCTGATCGAATAAGTGCAGTGACAAAATTTCTATGAATCTTGCTTTCAAGTTTGAGAGCAGCATTATTAGGGTAGCGGCGACTCTTCTTCCAAAATTTCTCTTTGAGATCAATGGCGTTAAGAATGTTAGAGTTCAGCCAAGGGAGCTTAGGGTTGCGTTTTTTGACGTATACAGTTTTTCTGGCGTTGTTCCGGAAGTGTACAACAACATCGATAAACTTTCTATATAAATTCCCACGGTCTACCGAAGATAAAAAACCTTCCCAGTCGTAATCTTTGATGAACCGATCAAACATTTTCAGATCAAGTCTCTCCAGACGACACATTCTGTTAACGTCAGTTGATTTTCTAGAAAAGAAAGCAAATTGACAGGCCACAAAATAATGGTCTGCAAGCTTTTGCGATATGACAGCGGAATGGACAGTACTATCTGACGTTCGAATGTTAATATGGTCGAGGCAGGCTGAAACCAGATTATTATTAAGCACTTCTTCCCTCGTGGGGCCTTGAATAGTAGAAGTTATCCCCGTCTCACAAAGTACTGACAAATAATCACAAACGATTGACTTAGAAGGGGATAGAGTGTCGATGTTAATGTCCCCTACCAGGCATAAATGTGTTTCATTGGATAATCGCTCCAAGTTTCTTTTCAATTCTGCTATAAAGTTGGTGCAGCTGAATGAGGGAGGTCTGTACAATGCCAGCAGACAGACAGTGTGAATGGCATTCGAGATCTTAAGGATCAAGCTCTCAGAATACATAAACGACACATCGACTTTGGAGGTGGACCAGGAATCTTTTATGAAAACGCCAATGCCGCCTCCACGAGTGTTTTGTCGAGTGCAAAAATAATCATGAAAGCCCGATAATTTATACGGTGACAGAGATTCAGCACTAGCATTTATCTCTGTTAAAACTATCGCATCAATTCGGCCACTCACATCTGCTAGGATAACCGTAAGTTCGTCCCAGTATTTTCGAATACTACGAATATTTACATGCAAAACAGTAAATGAATCAGGAGAGGTTGCTAACGAGTCATTAAACAAATTAAAATTGACATACTTGGAAAAAGAAAACGTAGCCATTACACGATGAGGTCTATGTCGTTACGGTGCAAGATCTTTATCAGTGGAGCGCCTTCTTCCTTTCTAGCAAATATTCGCGCATTTTTGACCCAAACAAATTTAAAACCATATTCCTTGCCACGAGAACGAGCCATCCAAAAAGTTCTCTGTTGGGCTGAGTCAAGTTGTCATTAAAGTACACTCGTTCAGATGTTCTGGAGCCAAACGATTGCCTCAACCTGCTGCGTGATTGCATCCAGCGTTCCTTGATGTCAACGGAAGCGAACCTGACCAAAATGACTGGAGTTTCGGCACGTTTGTTTGGTATCTTGTATGCTGTTACGACGTCCGATGGTTGATGCCCCGCCAACTCAAGCTTGAGTGCCAGCCCAGTCAAGGCTGAGGCAAGACTTTCGTTAGGAGCAACTTTCAGGCCATGTACTTCCATGTTTTGAAGGCGAGTGTGTTGTTCACTCTCGTTGATTTCACTTTTTAAGCGCTGAATAACTTGCTCCTGTTCAGAGACCGTAGCTTTCATCGTTCCCATCTCCATCCTCAGATCCTTCATTTCTTCTGCATGGGAAGTAGTCATGCCTAAAAGGTCCTCATACTTTTTGCCTAATGCCGTGATCGAAATCTGCACTTCTTCAACGGTGGTTTTCAGCAGTTCTATGGCTGGCTTGAGAAGCAGAAGTTCGGTCACTTTCGCGGGCAGCTCAAGGAGTGAATCAACGCTGACCTTGAGGGAAAGGAGGGAGTCTAGCTTCCGATTTATCATACGATTTAGCATCATATTTATCATCATATACATTAATAATAATAATAATAATAATAATAATAATAATAATAATAATAATAATATTTATAATAATAATAATAAAGATTTCAGAATCAGCCTTATTTGGCTCCTAGGAACAACCTTTCGGTCGGGGTACTAGCACTTCGAAAAATATACAAAAATGTTTATATTGAACGTACAGAATGTAACAAATTGACATTACAATGCACAAAAAATATAGAACAAAAACTAAAATACTGGTTCACAATGATGCCAACTGCACATTGGAAACAGAATCATTGATGATACATTAATAATATTATTATTATTATTAATATTTAAGGAAAGGCTTCTCTTCTTGACTCCTTTAAAAAAGCTCTTTCAGCACAGATTTGCAATCAGTCGTGAACGACTTTAAACAAACTTTTTGCTGCGTCATCGGGCTTTGCGAGAGACAGTGATTTCAAATCGCTTGCCTCGAGGGCTAATATTAGTGTATAAAACTCAGCATTTCTTCTTCTTCTCACGATAGACGAGTTACACGATCTATTTGGTTTCTAAAACGCTATAAATCTTCTGGTGTCATATACAATTCGTATTAATTATCTCTGCCGAAACTTTGGAGATGTTCAGCACGTAATTCTTACCTTGATAAATGAGTTCTCGGTGTCTGGCGTCATCCCAATTGAACTAAAAACCACACTTGTGAAGCCTGTTTTCAAGGGAGGATCGCCTAACAAGCCTGAGTGCAATCGCCATAATTCCATCTTACCTTGCATTGGAAAGATTTTGGAAAAGCACTTGTATCTTGTAATATCCTGCTTCATTGAAACTCCCAACATCATGTCGCCTAACCAGTATGGTTTTGTTGCTGGAAAGGGCACCCAACCACTGCTGGAAGACTTTTCTGACCTACTACACAGGGCTTTTGATCAAAACTTATGTTCATGTGCAACTTTTCTTGATGTAGCCAAGGCCTTTTACACGGTCAGTCATAAGATGCTTCTTTTCAAACTGCAAAATTACGGTTTCCATGGACAATTTATTGCATTGCTTAAACATTTCTTTCTTGACCGCTCCCAAATCGTATCCATAGAAAATTTCAAAAGTGCTCGGCTGAAGCTCAAAGGCGGTGTGCCCCAGGAATCGGTTTTGTCTCCTTTGTAATTTAATTTTTTTGTAAATGATATCTGAACAAGGCTCACTAGTTGCAAAATTTTTCAGTATGCGGATGATGCTTTACTTGTCTGTAGTCAACATTAATTACCGCCAAGCTGGGCAGTTATCGCAACATGACTCTGCACGAATAATGGACTGGCTTTATGACAATTATATTACTGTTAACACAATCCAAAATCAAACTTGTTTGCTTCCGGAGTCCGCTGAAGCATGTAGAATTGACTCATAATTTGTGTTACACAGATCCAACTGCCTTGATTGTACATGTAGTTCCCTGAAATATGTTGACACTGTTAAGCACTTAGGTATATTTTTTAAACTCATATTTGTCATGGTCAACGCATTTAACCCATGTTTCTGGCAAGCTTCGCAGCGTGTGCTGCTTACTTAATAATAATAGGGTATTAATGCCATTTGCCGAAAGAAAATCAATTGCTAATGCTCTTGCTTATAGTATACTAAGTTATGGCATCACATTATTTGGTACCTGTGCAGGAATATAGAAAACTAAAATTGAACACATTCTTAGGAATTTGTTAAGAAGCGTTTGTTATCATTATGATATTTCATCAGAAGCTGATATCTTTGAGGCTCTGCAACTGCCTAACTTCCATTCACTTTTTTGTTGCAATGTGTTGTGCTTTCTCATTTCTGGTGTAGCAAATTTAAACATTCCTTTGTGCCCCGTAGAGATTTACGTACCTCTGATCGCTTGATAATTCCCCAGTGTTTTACAAGAGATGGTAAGCGAGAGCGCTCTTACTATGTGTCATACATTTTTAACAGACTCTCTGACCACTTCTTTGAGGCTAGAAGTAGGAGAAAATTGAAAAAAAAACTATTGAACAGTTTTACACTCTAAATCATTGTATTATTTCAAAAATGTACTGCTGTGTAAAATTTTGCATATAATATGTTTGCTGTGATATTGTGAGGTGATTATTTTCTGTTTCTCGTATACTATCTAGACAGGTTATAACGAAGTCAAAGGGAATCGGAAACCACTTCGCTATATCCTCTATATCGTTATAACCAAATTCAGTTTTAACGAAGTGCAAAAGGGAATGGGAAATCGTGATCGCTTCGCTCTAGCCGCTTTTTGGTTATAACCAACTTCGTTATAACCGGTCTCGACAGTAGTGCGATACATGTTTTAAATGTGTGCTCTACGGACTTCTGTGCTACCTGTGGCATTCCATTTGCTGGGTTTTGTCCTTCAAGCCTTTAGTGTATTCGACAGACCGGATACCTTATACTTATAATGTTGTCAAGGTATCTAAATAAATAAAATGAAATGAAAATAAAATGAAATTAATATTGCTATTAATATTTTTGTTTGTCGGCCGTTACCTAGGCAGAAGCAGAGTAAAACTAAGACCCCAGTACTATAACGTAACGTAAAGAAGATACGAATGTATGGGAGTCGGGATATCGTCCACATAAGTACATAAAAGTAGTTTGGAGGAGAGCGGTGAAGACCTTGCGGCGGCGTCTCACATCGTTGACGCCTCGCTGGCGAAAGGCGGCGTGCGTCGCCTACGAGGCGAGCGCCTGGTGGCATGGTCGGAGAGGCTCATGTTTGTAAAATAATTTCTCAGCAACTACAAGGACTAATTATTTGATATGTTGGACGGATGAGGTCGATTCACCTTTTGGCTATTTCGAAAGTTCCGGGCACCACTGCCCACATCGCTTTTCCTGTCTCTGAGTATGGCATTTTCTGCATAAACTTGAGATTTTGTCATTTTTTTTAAAACGTAAAAAAATGATGTTTTGAAAATATAATACAAGCTATTTAATTATTAGTTTCAAGAGAACAAAGTAAACAAGTATTGTAGCTAACACCCAAATACTAAATGACTAGAAAAATAAAGAAATCTTATAAAATCTCTTCTTTTTGGATCTCATATTTGGGCTCAAAATAGCCTCTTTTAAGGCGTATATTTTAGTGCAAGCTAGGGAATGTTATTAGGTAACTATGAACCCACCTAAATGTGTGCGGTACGCGGCCGTTTGTTTATGATGTATTTCTTAAGGCCCGTTCACACTCTTGCAACCGAGTACGGCCGAGACAGACGAGATCTGTTAAAACTTCTTAAATTTCTTAGGACGAGGGAACACACTGGCATTCTGGCGCCATCTATGCGGTGACCCTGGAACTGCCTTTCACAAGTGCGAAGGTTTCGCGAGATTTCCGAGGTCAGATGTGCGTAATACCTATAAGAAAGGCTCGTTTATAACGTTGATAAAAGTTTTTGAGCCAAGAAAGAAAGGATAATCCGCTAGAGAAATAGAAAATATGCCGGACCGCCAAGTTTACACTGCTATCCAATAGATGGCGCCAGTGTGTCCTCTCGTTGTAAAAGGTTTTAAGGAACCCAGTTTTAAGAGATCGCAAGAGTGTGAACGGCCTTTAACTACATACGCTTTATGCAAATTCCACAAGTTTAGAGCAGGATATCAGCAAAAATAATACTGTAAACGACTAAATTTTCGCGAAGACCTAATTTTCGCGAATATCGCGAATCGCCTCAATTCGCGAAAAATAAGTCCCGCGAACAATTCGGGCAATATGTGAACGCTACGGAAGCTACACTCGATTCGCGAAAATTAGACCCCGCGAAAATTTTCAAATTTTCAGCTTTGGCTCGATTCGCGAAAATTTGAATCCGCGAAAATTACGTCGTTTACAGTATTAATTTTTTTACCAAAAATATGTTGTTTTTTGAAATTTCCGAGGCATCTTTATCCTGATTAATTTTTTCGTAAATATCCCAGACATAAAAAAAGTCATGAGTCATTCCACTTTGCGAAGGTGGATGACCAGCGAAGCTGTTTAGCACACGAAACAGACCCGACCCGAGGAGCCGGAGGAAACTGGACGCACGCGACGGGACCGCCACCCGGCGGAAAGTAGGCACGCGCGACGGGGCCGCCACACCGGGAGAGCGGAAGGAAAGGAAGCTAGGCACGAAATCGCTTGGAACGACAACAAAAAGGGGGCGGTGCGAGCGTACACATGGCTGACGCGGGTCGCACAGGGCAAATCTTTGAGAAACCTTTATTATCTGCCTGAGAGTCTACTGATCTTGAAAATGGTGCCTATTCATAACTAATATACTGAAAATGCAAACCCAAGTGATTAGACGTATAAGCTTTTGAATAGAATGAAGCGATATCGCATCAAACTCGGGACCTGAGTTTTTGTTGGCGCACACGAAAAATTCACAGAATCCTAGCTATAAACAGCATCACTGTAAAAATACCGCATCTTCTTTGGCATGGCATGACCCTGATGGTGAATCCTCTGGAAAGTCTGAACCGGGTTGGAAATCTGTGAGGGAGGAGGAAGACCGCTTCGTGGGACATGCTCCAAACCGACGAGCAGAAGATGCACTCGAATGTTTGGAGTGATCCATTGAACGGTGTCTATCGTTGAAAATGACAGCTGCTTTAGTTTAACTGAGCGCGAACTTGACGAACTATCATGATTACGAAATAAAACTTTGAAACAAGGAATAAAAAACGTCGGGGCTCCAATCCACGCTGTGAAGGTGGTTGGTCAGCGAAGCCGTGGTATGACTGAAACGATTGCCTACTGCACTATACGAAATGCCGCCGCCGGTCGCAGCACGTCGCCGCTGGTCGTATTGCCGTTTCTTTTCCCTTTGCCGCTCCTAGTATTCACGCTGCTCCTCGGGAGTCCTAACTATGCGTGGCCTATTCATCGTGGTGCTGCAGCAGCAATGAAATCAGTTGCTATACTCCGTTTCATCTTACGTTTAAGCGCAGCGGATGTTTCGAGCCATCGGAGCGAATCGGAGGCCGTGTGAGTGTCACATGACCTTAGAGAGGGGGCACAGCGACGCGCGGAAAGCGTATCACGGGCCACGTCCACAGAACGGGGTTGGATAACATAGCTCGTAGCATCGGCTGCGTCCGGACGTAAGTTGAAACGGGGTATAGGCGGGTTCTTCTTTTATATAAGAAAGGCTGGTGACGTCACTCCCACGTCGCAAGCTGCTGTCGCCGCTTGGAGCCTGGGCAACAGTAATCTTCAACGAGAACGTATGCGGTGAGCGCTACGTGCTTCGGATTGTTTTCAGGAGTTCCTTATCATTCATTATATGGTTAGGATGCTTGTTTTGTGCTTATCCTTTATTGAAACGAATGTTGTGCTGCATGTTGTATGCGTGGTGTTTGTACTTTTCGCTTCAATCTTCTGACGTCTTTTTTTTCATGAGGATGCCGACACTAAAACAGACGCGGTTAGAAGGAGCGTGCTTCGGATTGTTCAAAGGCGCCGTTATCATCCACATGCGGTTTGCACTTCACACGAGGGCTTCGAATGACGTCAACCCCTTTCGAAGCAGCTGCAAACCTAATCTTTACCGGAACGCGTGGGAGGGTGTTCCTATTGTTCACAGGCGCCTTATCATCCATCATGTGGTATTGATGCTTGTTTTGTGGATTTATTTATTGAAGCGGATACTGAGCTGTTTGATGTATGCCTGATTTCAACGGAGATATGCTGTTTTGCCTTCAATTGTTTGCCTAGAGTTTTTTGCTTACAACGCCAACGACACGAAAATTTCCTTGGCTGGTAGCGGTCTACTGCTTCGCTGTAAAAGAGATACACAACCGTCTCAAATTTGAGACGGTGGTGTGCATGTCCCTTTTTGTTTCCTTGTCTGAAGGTTTTATTTCGTAATTATGATTGTTCACCAGCTCGACTGCGTTTTGAATTTTATTCTCAGTCATGTGCAAGTTACTAAAAAAAAGTAATAAAGTTAAGTTACTGGGTATAGGCCTTAAACGTAATTTGAGAAGAGTAGAAATTATTCAGATGGGAAGTAATTTAGTAAATTGCTAACTACCGAAAATAAACATCGAATTACTTTTGATGTTACTTTTATATTTTTTATCGTAATAAGAAAGTATATTGGTTTTGATCTGTTTGCGCAAATCTGCTAGTTAAATATAGAGCAGGTTGTGTTTTCACAGATATGTTTATTAGCTGGTTCTGATACTGTGTGCTGCCTAATTGTTTTGCACATTTTTGTTTTTTCGTCAACGATGTGCTTCGGATGTATCATTTCTACTTTGAAGTTTAGCACAGCCTGAGCTTGATTTCGCAGATAGTGTTTGCTTGTTTACAGGGTTGCGTAAAGTACATCTGACAAGTACTTCAAGTAAAGTACAGAGTAAATGAGAGGTTACGTACTTCAAGTAGAGTAGTGAGTACACCTGGTGCAATGTACTTGAAGTAAACCTCTATAAACAAACTGTTCTGTCAATGTAAAGTTCAAGTACATTTTAACTCAATCTTATATGATGCCCTTTCATTCCCTATCCCGTTTTTTTGACTGCTCTGCATTGCTCCAGGGTAATCGGAGGTGCATCAGTTTTTTCGGAAATAGCGGCAAATATTGGATGAAGTCAAGTTGCCACAGACTATATTTTTTTATTCTCGCTGACGAACTATTTAACCCAATCACCTAATAAGGCACTTATTTCTATCGGCCTTACAGCCGCCATTACTTCACTCAGCGAAATGACCAGGTGACGTCTCGAAAGAGGATAGCGCGTTTTAACACGCTTATACACCATTTTTTCTTTTCACATTCGGGGAATGTACTTTTAAGGAGGAAGTTGAACTGCCCCCGGAAAGTACCAGAAAAAAGTACTTTAGTAAGTACAAGTACATGCTCAGAAAATGTACTTCAAGTGAAGTACATATTTTCTAAGCCTATTTGAAGTAGTACTTTAAGCACCATGCACTTATACTACTTTCACTTATTTATTTATTCTCTTTTTAGTAAAAACGGTGGGGGAATTTATAAGATTTCTTGAACGATCTTCGAATCTTGGAAGACCTGCATATTCTGAGCTTTGGGAAGAAAGGCAACGCAAAGAGGTTGCCTTTACGTTGTCCTTTAACACGTGATTCTTCAAGTACAGCACAAACTACGGGAGTACCACGTGAGCTTCAGAACAGGTGCTGCATTTTGTTGCCTCCTTTGAGTAAGGATGCATGTGTACACTTCCTGTAGGGGGCGAGAGTTCCTACGTTGGGGAGAAGGAGGGACAAGCCTTTTTTCAAATGCGTCAAGTCTCCTTCATTTTCGGGACAAAAGAAACGCCAGTCTTCGGCGTTAATGCCGGAGTTACTCGGCCTCACTTGCGACATGTCTGCACTCTAAAACAAGTCCGTGCGTCTACTTTCCCGCACAACTCTCGGAGAGCCAATCACCGCAATATACGTAGGCAGCTCAACGCATGACGATGACGAAACATATGTGTTTAGACTAGAAAAAAAAAAGAAAAGAAATCGGAGTTGTGACATTAAGCAATGCAAAACGTCACGCTTGCATTGCTTAATGTCACATCTCAGAGTGTGTTTTTTGGTCTAAACATACGTTTCGGCATCGTCATTCGCTAAGATGCTTCTGCAAGTTGCGGTGATTGGACCTCCGAGTGGTGTGCGGGAAAGCAGACGCACGGGAGCTTTTTAGAGCGTGTTCACTCCCCCGCCTCGTAGCAGGGTTGTTGCAGTGGAGGCTCGTGAAACTTTTAGGGGTTTCGGATCCTCTAAAGTATCCCCCTCCTTCTGCCTACGCCACATGCTTCCCCCATTTTGCGAATATCAGCTGATCTTCCAAGATCTTATATATTTTTGTGCAGGAACTTTTGTCGATACGCAAAACCTACCACTAAAATCGGAAAGTAATTTGTATTTTTAATAGAAGTTACCGAAATAAAAATGTAATTGGAAGGTACTAAACCACGAAGAAAATTATTTAAGCAACGGTAAAGTAGTTATATTTCGTACGTCTTCTTATTTTGACGAACTGTGACGGCTTGAAGCTGAGCTAGATATTTGATAACTGATTAAGTTCTCGACAACAAATCAATACCGTTGCTGCCCACTTGAAAAAATATATTAAGTGTAAAATTATCATATTTTTACTGTGTCCATCCTCTTCCTCCTTGATTAGACAAAATACCGGGTGTTTGGGGGGTTGATAGATGTGCGTTTTACTTGTCCAAAGTACCTTACTGTACTGTATTTTACTGAGTACTGTACCTTACTGTACTGTACTGTACCTTACTGAACGGTCAAGATCCGCCCAAATGTATTTCTAGCGATCGGTATGACATGCGATTTTTTTAAGGATTTAGCTGAATCTGGTTCAGAAGTCTGAAGGGAGTTACGAAAATGGTCAATGTGAAAATAAGACCAGTTTTTGATTGTAAAGACAATTTATTTCGATATATTTGCAAGCTTGGGTGATCGCCATCTTCAAAACGGAAACTTCCAAAAATCGGTTATAACTTTTGACTTAGATATTGGAAAGTACTGAAACTCTGGCATCTGGTATACCTAACGCTAAGTTTTGGTTGAGATTCTGTTCGTCGAAGCGAAGTTTATTATTGCTGTTAGAAAAACCTAATTATCCCCCCCCCCCCCCCCGGTATGTTGAGAAACAATGTTGCCAATTGAAGTGCTTATATTTGAGAACCAAAATTTCCGTTCATTGCTCAGAAATCAGAAGTGGGAGGGAAACCTTAAAAACCTATGCCAGGAATTGCGGCCCTCGCAAAACGGGCAAAAAATATAAGAATAAAGTGCCTACTCAAGGACCTAAAATTATGGGCAGGAAGCGGTTCGGGGCTTGGACGAAATTTTCCCATAAGGAAAAAGGGACCCTCTCCCTCTCCCCGCGGCTCGCAGGGACGCGCAGCGATGAAGTGAAGGTGGGTCTCTTGCACTTGGGCCACGCCGGACCCTTCCAACGAGGGTTTTGGAACCGCGGGAAGCGATAAGAAAGCGCCAAGGCGGAAAGAATTAGCCCCTGTTCGCTGCCAATTACGCCAGCTTCTCCGAGGGTCCGTCTCATGCAATATGCAGCGGGGCCACCGACGCCGGCGTGTAATGGCCGATCCCGAGTGACGCGCCCCATTTCGTTTGAGCGGCGGCACCTGGCCGAGCGTCGAGAGTGTCGCCCGTCGCAGCGCGAGTCGGCCAAGCATGTCGCTGGCTGTGAGCGCGCGAGGACGGCCGTGTCAGCACCCACGTAACACCCACGCAGCAGCGCTGTGAGGCTGTTGCTGCTGTTTTCACACGACAAGTGGCTTACAACGTTCGAGGCGCGCGCACCAAATCGGTTCTCGCCTTTTTCTTTCCAGGGAAAGCCGCGTAGGGATAAGGAATCCAATCAGGCCCGATGGAGGAGGCGATAAATCGACTCAAATGCGAGAGTCGGGGATTAAAAAGAGCGCTCGAGCGTAGAATCAGACTTGGGAAACACGAGCTGAGGGATCGTTATTAGGGTCATCGCACATCGTTATTAGGGTCATTGCAGAATAATAAGTAGCAATAGTAGATCGAGTGTGCAGCTACATAGGCTATTTCGTGAACATTCCGGTGAGAAATTTCGAGTGGGATAGTTTCCGCGTTATTGTTGTGCGTTAGTCGCTGAAGTGGGAGAAAAGCATTTTCCCGAGGCAACTGCTACATCCTGATTTTATAAGTGATAACCATGTCTGCTGCCCATCAAAGAAGATGCACTAGATTGTATACAGTATTTTGCCACAGCTATTCGGTATTTTATATTCAATATTCAATGTTAATAAATTAACATTAGCCGTTAATCATTCAATGAATGATATTCAATATTCTGTATAACACATTCAGGATTTTTCAGTCGATTCTATATTTAATGTCCAGTATTCAAAGTTCAAGATTCAATTTTCAACATTAAACTTTGAACTTTCGAAATCTAAAAGTAAAACTTAACTTTTAACATTTAGCATTCAATATTCAATTTTCACTGTTCGATTTTCAAGATTCATTAGTTAACATTTTAAATTCAAGATGGTAGACTCTTTATTTTATATTTTATTTCATATTTCTGTTAATCACCATTTCAAATTCACCATTGAACATCCAACATTAGGAATTCAATATTCAATCTTCTACACTTCTAAAGAACGCTTCCAATATTTGTTGCAGCCTATGTGCGTTAAATTTCAGTCAGTCCTTCAAATGTCTAAATATTACAAATTTCTAAATATTACGAATTTTGTAGAGTCGAGCCGGAAACTTCCACTGCTTTAAAATATAGCCTTGCCTTGATCATTGTGACAAATCCGTGAAGCACAGCATTTGTTGTATGTGCATTGAGCGTGCGTCATCTTTGGTCATGCTTCGTTACGGATTTTCAATGCGTTATTACACACGACATACTCATCTGCTCACCGGTTTCATCAAAAAGACCCTAGACAAGTTTAAATTTATTTAGGAGTGTAGTGGAGGGTCCTAAGTGGCCATATGTTACGACGGAATAACTAAGGTTTTGTATTAGTCGACCAAGTGCTTGAAATAACCATAAAATTACTCAGTTACAGTGTGCTCCAAACTTGTAACTAGTAGTTACAGTTGTAGTTTCTGAATTTTAATTCTAATTTAATATTAATCTAGTTACTAAGTTATAAATTAATTTTAATATCGCAAAAAATTATCTAGCTACTTTATAACAACCTGGGAAGTTAGTATTGGAGTATATTGAAATGTAAACACATGAAGATAAGAAAAGTCTTAAACCACTTTCGGCTGGTAGCTACCCAAATCCAAGCCCGCCTGTTGTACTGTAGACTGTATTACAAAGGTTGGACAACGTCCTTTAACGTCTGTTTAAATAAATTTTGGCTATATTAAACTTACTGTATAAAAAAACGAAGTAAAAGTATTTCTTCCTAATGCAATTGTAGCCATCGCATGATAAATTTTACAAGAAACTTGACTAAACCTGGTCACAAAAGCTGCTCACAAAAGTTAGTTAGAAATGACCAAAACAAAATCGATACAGATGACAGATATTTAAAATGCACGAAAGCCACTGTTATCCCTTTTTGTATTAAATCTGTACATGGCATAAGGTGCTTTGCTTTAATCTGATCTTCCTTGACGGTTCAAACAATTTTGGTCTTGTCGCGTGCATTTTGGTACGTCTCGGCAGAAGGGCAGTCAACGCCGTAGGCAGTGTTGCGTACCGGACTGTTACAACCGCGAAAGCCTAGCTGGCGAAAAACTCTGCGGGTTCCCATGCAGGTCGTGGAAAAAACAACGCCGTCAGTTATGAAGAAGTGCTGCAAGAGGTAAATGTAGCATTACGTTGAAATTGTAGTTCTTTAGATGTAATGCAGAATGTGTTATTTGACTCAATACTTTGAATGAACGGGCTCGAAGTGCGGCGTTGTACTAGGGTTTATTCAGATGATTCCCTAGAGTCAGATATATTTTGACATTGTTACTGCTTTCAGCCCGCTGGACACATCTTGTTTAATTTACGTTTTGCGGACAGGCGTGCTAATGAAATAGTTTTAGTAGACCGTTTTCGTGCATTCGTTCCGCTGCGAGGTTCACTCAGAGCTTGAACGCACAGCAGGGAGTGTTTTCTCTGTTTCGCCGTTCGCAAAGCGAAGCTGTCGTTGGCGTCCTTAGCGGGATCGCGTGGGTTCCCAAAATAGTTACTTTTTTCTGTACTGCTGCGAGAAAACAGTATACAAAAATAAATGCACGTATCGCACCAGCAAATGTTATCCATGCGGTGTTAATGGGAGTTTTATGTAAGAAGGAATAGCATATACAGTCGACGAGACGGATCATCCCCTTGCGACGAGCAACTGCGCCCGACACCGTTGAAACTACAGCCGGCTTGCACGAGACGCACATTCCTGGGACACTACAGTCATGTTCCACTACGACGAGAGGAGGGTAAACAAGTTGATCCCCAGAATGAAGTTAGCTTTTCATGTGAGAAGGTTACACGTGGAAAAAGTGTTCGATAAGAGGAACGAGCCAATGAGGGGGAAAGGAGCGTGGGGCGCTTTTAGTTTTGCTTATGTAAAGAAGGCAAACTCGAGGCATTTTCGCTTTTGGGCGTTTGAAGCGCGAACATACAAAGTGAAAAATACCCTTGCCCAGCCACATGCATTAAAATTGGGTCATAATACTGGGCCGTTAAAGTTTAATTCTCACTGTTTTCGTTTTGGGTCGTTTCTACCCATCGAGGAAGGCATCTACTAAGACTCCCTAGTGCTACAGAACCACACAACCATACACACATACACATTAATAAATTTAGCATTTGATACATTTTATAAGATGCTGTTAGTGTAGTACAATCCAACGTTCGGAGTTGGTAACAGAAACGGCATGTCGCACGCGTGCGCCAGCGGCGCTGCCCATTTTGAGCCTTTTCAGTGTTCCCTCAATTTACCACGGTGGCGCTGGTGATCAATCTACGGCAGCGCTCTCGGGAAACCTTCCCAGCGTATGTACACAGACACTTTTCCCGGATGAGATATAGACTAAATCTGGGAAACCACGAAAGTGACAAAAAACTGATTTAATAGAAATAATAGCACTGTTATACCATTAAATAAAGCTGAATTTTGTTGTCCTAGCCAGCTTGCTATATTTGTGTACACAATTCACAGTTTCGATGCATCATGCGTCAGCATAACCGGGTATTATTCAGAGATCTGACACGACCGCTCACAATACGCACCAGACAGAATGAAAAGGGGGCTAAATGCTGGTGATATTTAAACCCCTCAATACAAGCTCCGCAATAAATTTGACGAAGGTGAAGTCGAGCTTTTGTACTTTATACGTCCTTTCTTCAGAATTCTCAAATACAGCTGCCCTAGAAACAACTCTAACCGGCCTTGACAGGAACTGTGCGTGAACACGGGTTCTCAACAAGTCGTAATTCTATCTTTTCAAATAGCGCTTAGGTGCTGCTTGCGCCCACCTAAGCGCTTTGAAAGAGTGCGTGTCGCTGTCGGATTTTAACTCCGTAGGGTGACCGTTTACGACACTCAATCTCATTGAAGCCTTCGATTCCGATCAGCGCTTTGGGTGAAGCAGACCAATTAAATTACAGCCCAACAACAAAGTCTCGCTGAAAACTGAGATGACAGCCCCGCTGTTCAAATGCATTTTAAGTTGTAGAGCGCAGCTCTTAGGCGCCCGTTTCCGACTTGAGCGGCGTCGCCGTCGCCGTCGGCGTCAGCTGACTGCGCACGTTGCATGCAGCGCGCATGCAAAGCTTGCATTCAACCCGTTGCATGCAAGCGGCATAACCAGCTTGCGCGTTGCATGCAACCCATAGTTGCATGTCTACCCGCAGGTTGCCTGCAACACGCGTGTTGCATTATGGGTTGTTTTCCATAATGACGTCACGAGGTTACCCTCATGAGGGTTACGAGGTTACTCTCACGAGGATCGTGGGTTACCCTCACGAGGATCACGTGGGTTGCCCTCACGAGGGTCACGAGCGTTACCTTCACGAGGGTTGCGAGGGTTAGTTACCCTCAAAGGGTTACCCTCACGAGGGTCACGAGGGTTATTCTCACAAGAGTCACGAGGGTTATCCTCACGAGGGTTATGAGAGTTACCCTCATGTAAACCTTCTTGAGGTCACGTGACCCCCCCCCCCTGAGGTGACGTGACCTCAGAGAGTGACCTATCACTCAGTAGCCTTCAATCCTCCTCCTCAAGAGCTGCGCTCTAATCCGGCGTTACAGGGAATTGTAAACGGCTTTCATTTTTTCGCTCATTTATATTCCTACTAAATAGGCTCTCCGAATCGCCATTTTCTATCTAAAATGAAAGTGGTACCTAAAATTCAGAAAGGTGACAAAATTTGGGAATGTTAAAACAATTTTAATTTGTGATCGTTTTGATTATATTGATTTTAATTTGTGGCATTAAAAAAACCCCGCTGTGACGAAATTTCGCATTTATTTTTGGCAAGCTGGAAGATGCTGCCCAGGCGTGAATGAGACGCCCTCCTATAAGTGGTTCCAGCAGAGCATGGAGAGGCTTCCACAAAGTAGGCGCAGGTAGAATCGCCTCCAGGGGGAGTCTGCCGAGAAGGTGGATATATGTAAAGACGTTTAAGTGAGTTACCTGGATGAAAAAAACTAATTTATTGTGAAATGATATGGTTTGCCTCGTATCGTTGATTTGTAAATCATATATGAAAAAGAATGCGAGAAATCGATGTGACCACTGCAGAATATATAAGTTCAGTAAAACAATGGTAAACATACGAGACTCGTATCCCCCGATATTTTTGTTCGTTTATTTTAATAACATATTTGAATATGATTGATATTACAAAATTATATTTTTACGAGTGTAATACAAATGACAGAATCCTTGCTGGAAAATCAAGATTCTATTAATCATATGACTCGTCCTGACAATTTTTACACAAAAAAGCTTCATGCAATATACCCATTTCGAAGTTTCTTTTTAACAGTTCATCAGATGTGCAGTTTTAAATTGATTGCATGCTTTGTTATCGGCCTTTGTTGAAGAGGCTGCGAAATGTCTTTTTACTTATTTTGCTGTGTTTCCTTTAATATGTTTTTAAAGGGCCGACTCATGTCTAATTCAGTCGAAATTCATTTGAAAACCTTCAAGTAAATGTTACTTAGATGACTTTAGTGTTGGGTTTCGTGTTTTCATCATTCCGCAGTTTACTTTATTCCACAGATTCGATGTTTAGTGTGTCAGTTTTCGGCGTCAGCGGAAAAGTCGAGTGTTTGCACTGTTTTTTTTTTTAAATCTTAATATGCCTACCTTTTAGGAATTGATTTAGTTAATTTTTTATTTAATTATGGCTAAATTATATAATTATATGTTAAGAAGTGGGACACAGCCTTCAATTCAATTCAGTTCAATATTTACCTTCCAAGTTACAATGGAAGGGGCTGGGGAGAAAATGTATGAATAATTTTGGCGGGATACCAGCACTGCAAACGTCTAGCAGCACCGGCTACAAGTGTGCAAACAATGGTTTTAAATAAAATATAAAATCGCTTAACACAAAATATTTTACGAAATTCGCGAAAAAAAGGGAAAGTTAATGAGGTAAATATACTAGTGAAAAATCATTCGTTCCACATAAAATAATATTGCAGTTCCTTAGATGAGTGTTTTGCTATTTCTATGTTTGTTTAAGGTCAATCTCTTTACAAATGACGGGAGAGTTATTTTGACTATGAAGGGCATAATTGGTACGCGACTTATTTACAAGCCAGGATTCAGAGTGGCGAGTTGAATTAGTTAAACCTTTTTTTTTCCTGCAGGGACACTAGGCGAAGAAAGCGATTTCTAATTTCCGTACGTTCTACTGTATATTTTGTGCATAACTTAAAGTTATAAAACATCTTCATGAAATTTACTTGGTTAAACAAAACTTTTGTGTGAAAATCAAAGCCGACATTGCAATGACTCTTGGGGTGTTTTTTTAGAAGGTAGAAGTTCTAGAGGTGTGAATGTGTGGTTGCCCCCAACTCAAATGACAATAATTTAGGTGAGCACAAAATAATGATTGGTGGAAAAGCAACTTGATATTGGATGGGAGTACATGGGAATGCCTACACATTAAACAAATTACCCGACTAAGCTTTAAAGTCATATAATCGACATTGCTATCTCAGACATGTGTACAGAGAAATGCACTTGCAATGATTAAAATGTTTTAACCTCAGTTGGAGATGAATACATATTAATATTCATTTTAGTTTTAACAGTATTGCTTTGGTGTTTAAAGTAAATAGCTTTTGTCTTTTTGTGTCAAATTTTAGAAAGTTCTCGTTAGCCCAGGTATCTAACTACATGAGTATGTTTCTCGTCATTCAAGCTCTCATCCCATGTCCGGGCAGATATAAAAATACTTGTATCGGCAGCAGAGATACAAGATTTTGCTTCAGTGCTAATATTTACCATACCATTGATAAATATATTACAACGAAATAGGCCTAAACACTGCCCTGAGGCACACAATATACTAAATCTCTTACATCTGAAGAATACCCGTTGATGTGTACATGTTGCTTCCGATTACTTATGTAGCTATTTAGTATTGATAGTGCCTTTCCTCTGGTGCCATATATTTTGAGGTTCTGCAAAGAGTTTATGATTTAGCTAATCAGAAAGCTTCCGTGAAATCAACATTAAAGCCACGAGCCATATGTTTATGTTCATAATTGCCCAGTTTGAACTCTTTTTGATCAAGTAATGCTAACTTTGTAGATCAGTTTTAGGAACCCATATTGCGATGCAGTAATAATGTCATGATTTTCTGAAAAGTTTCAAGGTCGGCTGTGCAAAATGGTTTCACGGCCCTTTGAAAATTTTGGAAGTATAGATATCGGTCTATCATTTCCGTACTCGTTTTATGTTTGCCTTTTTTAAGTAAACAGTCACTTTACATATTTTTGTTCTCATAATAAATATCGCAGTTCCTAAGCAATGTACAAGTAAATATGATATCATTAACCTGATTGACTGGTATAATCTAGATTCCCAGAAACTCACAACTGTTTCTACTCATTCTGTTAAGAAATAAAGAAATAACTTCAGCTTCAGTAACCGGGTTTAAGAAGATTGTGGACTCGTATGTAGTTTGAATTAGTCTACACATATTGGTACCGTGCTGATTTACCACAAAGTTTGCAAAAGTGTAACTGAAAGCTTTTGAAAAAGAGTGACCAGCTAATTCAATTAAATTCACATACAGCTTGCCGATAGCGCTAACTGGACTTTAAGGATTTATTACTGAGTTAACCTTTTTCCACATTATAATCGTGCTGTCAGCCTTGTAGTGAAATAATTTGACCAACTGCGTTTCCTAGCAGTGTATTACTTAGTTAAACTGCTTCTATAGTACTTAGATAACTAAAGTTCATTTGGATCCCTTGTCTGAAAGACGTTCTTGTGAAGGCGACAGTTTTACTAATTTTTCTGACGAACTCCTGGGAAAGCCATGGTTTCTAAAAAAATAGTTATTTTGATAAAAATGAAAAGAATATGTTTTCCATAAAGTATTTTAATTATATCCATCAATAGATCAACATACTTTTCTGCACTAGGTTTTTCGGTTACTATGCTCCAGGTAATGTCCCTTAACTCCGCACGAAAATGATCTAAAAGACCGCACGTTATAAGCACAAACCTACCCCGATTTCGTGACATCACTTTCGTGAGGCCCATACTATAGAAACATAAATGAAGCTAAGTGATCACTAATGACGAAAATTATCACACAAGGCTTTACGACGGATGAGTCTAAGTTAGCTATAACTAAGTATATTAATGATTCAGGGCCCTCAGTTATTGGCGCTGGCATACCAATTACATTTGAATTACCGTTCACTTGAACACGCATGCACATTTGTAATTTTGATGGATCCTCTTTCAACACATTGATAATAAAATCTTCAACCAAAGTGACGCTAGACTTTTTTTATTCTTAAAAACTTAAAGAGTTCCTAGAAATATTAAAAACAAATTTAAACACTTGCACTATTTGTAAGGTGAAACTCTCTGACAGCTGAGTTGTGATGTCGGAGCCGCTAAGGTGTCATTTCGGAGCAGATAGACTCAATGAACCTTAAAGTTGCGAGAGCGCACCATAGTGTTTGCATCGGCGTTTCGTACTAAACCGAGTAACACACACGATGAAAATACCATGGCGTGTTTTTCTGGAACCAATCAGGGTGTAATAAGTAGAGAGCATTTCGTGAACCTGTTAAACAATTTTATTGGACACAAACTAACACCGCCTTGTGGCCACTGAAGACCACTTCCAAAATCGCGCACTCCTGTTTCAAGCGTATAGCTCCACTTAATTTAACGCCCATGGTTTGGCCGGCTTAACACCCACCTAGCTTTATTCGTTTTATCGCCCGAGAACGTATCTGGAAAAATTTGCGAAAACGCTTTGTTTTTATTGCTCACATTAACAGCAGCCTCAAGCTTATGTTTCACCGTGGCATCATGTTGTCACATGATGTCTGAATGTCACGTGACGTCACAGTGTTACGTGACCTGATGACATCACGTGATTCTCGGTGCCACCTGACGTCATTAAGTCGCCTGGCTTCACTGTGCTACGCTGCTTGACATGACAATGTCACGACATGGTGTCAGCTGACGCCAGGTCACAGGTGACGTGATGCGTAGCGTGACGTCAATGTGGTCGAATCTTTTGTCAGAGTCTCAAAAATGGCCCGCGTCAATAAGGAGCGCGGTGTACGGCGCTCAACCCGCGAAATGTTCCTCTAGATGTTATCGCTGTAAGAGTGCGAGAATATTGAACGCGGTAAAGTCAGTTGGCAATGCCTATGTTACGGGATATTCGATTTACGTACGCGCATCTGTACCTTTTATTGTGGTGTTTGACGAACCTGCATCGCCACGGAGGAGTTCATTGGAATGAATATTTAAACTATAGACCTTTTGAAAAAATGTACACCATCTTCCCGAGGGGAACCATGGGGTGATGCGGAGCATCGCGGATCGTTAATTAATTTATTCCCTTCTTGACTGATTTCTTTTGGCCGGCCGGATTTGGGCTGCGGCGGACGCGAGCGGCCGAGAAACGCTAGTAGACGACAGCCGCAGAGTTGCGGGGAAAGCCCACCCCACTGGAAAGCCCTGGCGTGGCGCTGCGACCCGCGCGCCCAAAACTACCCTCCTTTCAGTCCTTCGGGGGAACGCGCGCAGCGCGCTACCGCTGCTTATGTTCACACTTGAAGGAGAGCAGACTAGAGGAGGAGAGTTGCGCATGCGCGCGCGGTGTGAGTAGGAGCGAACGCACGCGAAGTGCACGCAGCTGGTGAGAGAGAGAGAGAGCGGAGAGAGTAACGCGCAGCTGTTGGAGAGAAGGAAGGAGGAGAGTTGTGCATGCGTAGTGTGAGTGCGGACGACGCCGATGCCGACGCCGCGGGACATAGACCCGAGCAAGAGATGCTCCGCATCTAAAAAAGGGCCCCTGATCGGTTCTATTTCAGTGTTCGTGCAAATGGCACTTGACTGGCTTTCATTCCGAAGCTTCGAACATGGTCGTGTTGCGCTCAAGAGATCGCGCGCTGGGCTGAAACCTTGCAAATATTGGAATGCTGTATTCTCACTGACAGGATGAGGAAGGCAGGAATGAGCTCTAGTTGCCCCTCCTACATCGGGAGTTTACAAACTTCGAGTCCTTCACGCGCAGTCACTGAACTGCGAAGTGCACCGAGCGCGTGCTGGAGACTGGGTGTTTGAAAGAGATGCCCTGCCGTTTTCACCTTGTCAGTGAGTACAATAGATTTTATTGTTTTATCTTCATTTCCCTCTCATTGGAATATAGATATTTAGTTAATACTTTGACTATGATTTTGTCAACATCACGGGACCTCTGTAGCGTGCACTTCTTGCACGCGTGCAAGGACAAAGCTGAAGCTCATCATGCAACAAGTTACTAGGCCAAATGCCGGCCGAGGGGACCGTAATATATTAGAGGTTGAGGCGAACGTACCGTGTAACTGCTATTCCGGTGGCATGTAAACGACCTCCAGTGGGTTTAAATTGATCCTCACTCCCTTGCTCTACTACACAGGTGACCATAGTGCCCCCTCTTTTGCGTTTTCTATATTCGCCCGGTTCCTAGCCAGTTAGCAATAGTGCCGTTAGTCTTCGAGTCACATTTTTAGGTTTAGTGCCTACTTCATTTCAGCATACCTTGACTAAAGATGCAGAGAAGTAAGCGTGGTTATTGCTTCCTCAAGAACTGGGAGACATCTTTCGTGCGACCATTTAGTACCCCTTGTACAGCTCATATACTGTGGGAAATTCCTGAAGCAGCCAGCCGTTTGTGTCTCTAATCATCCTTTGATAGGCTTTGCTCGTCTGAGACGAACACCATCTGCCAGGGTTCAGACGGACATGTCCTCGGTGCTTTTAGTCTCCACCGATGTCATCGTGTTAAACGAATGGGAAGAAGTTTTATATTGCGCCATATTGCGCCATGGGTTATTTATGCGTTGAACCAAGACATTGTTGTGATCAAGCCGACAATATTAATGTATGTCAATATCAAAAAATAATTCCTAAAAGGTTGCACTATGCTGTACATTCCTGTAAATGCGTGATATATATAGCATGTGACAAAAACGTTTTAATGTATTTATCTGACAAAGTCTAAGGAACGTTGTAATAGCAAATTAGCTATTCAACACGAAAAACATGAACTATTTTTTCTTAAATCAAAATAGCTGTATGAATGACAGCGTCACATGTGCCACGGGTAAACACCTTTCCTAATAATATGTACACAACAAATACAGATTAAGTCCCCATTCAATATATGGAAATCTTGTGTGTAGGTTTGTCATCTTCTTGAACCTGAAACCACAAATAAAGGATTCATGGCTGTCCATCTAACTGAACGTTGTCATAACAATTATACTCAAATGACGAACACTGTATAGACTTCTGCATTAGTTATTTTTGCAGAAGATTTAGCCTAGGCTACCCTTTATTGGTGTAAAGGTTTCCCCTTTTTTTAATATTCCCCTGCGAGTAATTGTTTTAACTCCCAAACATTTAGTTTTATTATCCTGCAGGTCCAGGTCACTATAACTGCGATCTACTGCCTATGTGAAGTGGCACAAAAAGATTTGAAAATCAATCCACGAGGTATTCGCTCAGGCCGTCCATTTGTGTTCTAGTTTGTTTAACCTACTGTTGAGGCATGCTGGTTCAGGTAGCGTGTTCCGCAATATTAATAGTAATAAAACAATATTTGGCAGAATGCTCGCACTTGCTCTTGACTCCAGCCCAGCATACCAATCATAACTGCACGCGGAGATAGTTTTCTCTCTGGAAGTATCAGTTTACGCCAGTACGATCACAGACACGTTAAAATGCTTTCGCCGGAAACGAACTCGAGCCTCAAAAGCTGCCCCACTCGTAACCTCCAGCGCGAAAACGTAGCTCTCTGCATCACAATCTCTGCCGGAGCTTTCGTGACCGCAAAATAACCTGACCATAATCCGAACAACGTCTAAGAGGACGAACGCGAACAGTGATTTTTTGTGCTTACTAATACTTCCTTTAAGTTGAGTAGGCACGACGTTATTTCATCACGATATGCTAACAAACATCGCTTACGTGTGCAGTGATATTCTCGACGACCTACGGCGGTACTTGCGGGACAGACCCTACTCGTTGGTGGGGCAATCAACCACTTCCTCGACAAGGAATCCGTGGTTTTGAAGCTTTTATATTTTTTCTTTATTTGCCACCGGGCATAATTTGTTCACCCTTTCTAACTGTTTTGAAATTTTCATTGTACGTCCCGGAGGCTTGCGTCGCGACAGAGGCGATCACATTTAGTGCGGTGGTGCTACCATCACAATTTCGAAGCACCCTCTTGTCGGACGCTTCGATTTTAGAATGAAAGGGGAAGGGAAGCATGTGCGACAGAGTTAGATGCTTTCACAATTTGGGCAAAAGCCGGTGGCCGTCATTTCGTCAAACGACGTTTCACACATCTCCAAGCACAACTAGGTGACTGGTGCGCGACCGAAAAGTCTGCCTGGTCCTGGTATCGAACCAGGGATTTCTTCATTTCCAGTGCAGCGCTCTTCCAACTGAGTTAATCAGGAGTTAGATATCAGTAGAGCAAACGGGTTTTATCAGCTGCCACCAGTCTAAACAACCTAGGGTAAATGGCCTGCATTTTAAGGTTATGATGATAATGCAATCAATTCAAACGTCGAACCGAGCTGGACAAGAATGACTAAAATGATCTCTGGAGAAGGAGAACAAGGGTGACAAAGGACGAACCCAAATATCCAAGCGCTGCTAGCTAAGAGATGCGCGACCGAAAGAATTGGCCTGTACCTGGTATTGAACCAGGTACCTGTCCACTTCTAATGGAGAGGTACCTGGTTATGTGGCCACGAGCTGCATTGAATGGCAAAGTAAGCGGAGTTTTTGCGCCAAGCAAGGGCCACTAGAAAAACGCGCGGCACCGTACGTTGTGCTCCCTAACTTAGTGTGTCCAACGATCTTTAAATTGTATCGGAAAGGCTGCAGTTTCTCAAAGTTAAAAGAGCTCGTAAGACATTTAATAATGTTTAACGGGAATGTTGTTCTCTCCTTAAGCCGTAGTCGCACTGTTCATGTATCATTCAAAGGGCACATTGTTCGATGGAGACATGATGACATAATTATCGGCTGACACGCCTGAAGCATGTTTAGAAACATGTTTGCTTCATACATAATTCGAACATGCAGACATTACCTGCATGACCAGAATGACAGAACAGCCATACGAGCAAAAAACTTGCATCAGAAAGTGTTTGCTTTTTGTATTTTGCATGATGTATGAGCAGTGTATATGACCGCCGCTTTAGAGATCTTCTTGGACCGTCAGATTTTTTTATAACAGGTGTGTGATTGTCATACGGAGCTTCGTAAATACTACTTGGGGACACTTCATAGTATTAATAGAGTCAGAAAGAAACATGGGGTGGCTCTATTCGTTCAGAATGATTGGATTACTATTTGTTTTTTGACGATTTTGGTAGCGAATGCTGCCATCTGATTGGTTCTCGAGCGAGGATAAGATACTTGATACTCGCTACTACTGGCGTTTTTTAAGTTAGGACTATACTTGCCGTTAAAACTTTGAGGGATACAGTGAACTAACAAAAACACCTTTCTAAGTTGCTGGATGACACGTGCGTAATATAATATACTTTCCTCTAAAGAAACATGCCGGAATACGCAGCGTGTTTTATCATGGAGTGACGAAAAAATTGGTTCCTGCGATAAGTCGGTAACGCGTAAAAAAGTGTTTATATAGAGCTTGGATTTCTCTTTATATTTTCTTCTAACAGGGGCCATAATCTGTAAAATTGTAAAAAGACGTCGGCGAGAAATCCCGTGGTAGTAGTTGGCCAACGTTGCAGTTAAGTAGGGAAACTGGTACCCATTCACAAGGCCGCTAATAAACATTATCAACATTGTTATTGTCACATCTCAATAACCAGCGTTCCTTGTAAACTTCTAGAACACATTATCTTTTTCACACCTTATGAACTTTTGAGGATCGAACAACTTGTTCAGCATAGCCTAGCATGTTTATCGTAAACATATTTTGATGTAGAGACAATGTTATTATCATTCACTTGCAGCCTACATTGCATATTAGACCTAGGATGACAAGGGGACTGCATTTTCCTGGATTTTCCTGAATACTTTGAGAAGGTTTCCCGCAATCTTCTGCTTCTGAAACTTTCCAAGCTTAACATTGATATTAACGCTCATGCAGGGATTGAATATTTCTTAACTCACGAGTCACCGGTCACAATTTGTCAAAGTCACTAACAGTAGGCTTCTCCTCTTTCTGCGTGGCTCCAGGGGTTCTACAGGGATCTGTTTTAGGGCGTTTACTATTTTTAATGTGTGCTAACGACCTCCCCCTATTCCATGCTCGTCTCTTTGTATCTTCGCTAATGATTGTGTCATTTTCTTTGAGATCCTAGATCATAATGACGTTAACACACCCCAATCTGACATGAATTACATCTTTATAGCGGTGCGACGCCTGGTGTATGAAGATTAACACTAACAAACGCAAGGCTATGCGTGTGTCTCGCCGGTCTCATATCTGGCATAACTACTTCCTCAATAGTGCATATAAAGAACCAGTATTTTCATACAAATATTTAGGTGTGCATATAGCTTTTCCTTCTCGTGGAAAACACATATTATGCCTATGTTAACTCCATGCAACCACATGTTGGTTATATCAAGCGACCTTTCTCGCTAACCTCAGTTTCACATAAGTTAATTCTTTACTAAGCTTTAATTTGCACAACATTTGTCTGGGATTCCGGTGAAGCTACACATTAGAAGTCTTTCAGAACAGATCCGCTCGTTTTATTCTCACTAACTACCAACGTACTGCGAGCGTCAAATCTATAAAAACGACTCTATCATTTAAACCTTTATCCTTCCGTCACAAAATGTATCGTCTTCCTTTATTTCATAAAATCTGTAATCGTAACTTTCCCAGTACGACAAACTTATCACCCAGCCTGAAAACGCTTCTCTCTCGCCTGGGTCAGGGATCCCCAAACCCCGGCCCGCGGGCCACTTCCAGCCCGGGGAGAGCTTTCGATCGGTCCCGCGGCGGCCAGTGATCCTCCCAATGACGCCTTGCCCACTGCATGTTTCACCACTGCTATAGCTGGCGCTAGAATAAGCAGGCGTAAAGCAATGGCGCTGTGACTCTCTGCAAAATCATTGCATCCGTTCTGATACCTAGCTAGCTGATTGCAATATTTCCGTAATATAGTATATAAATTGCACGTTGTCATCACCAGCATCACCATTCTTAGCCACCTGTTTGACGTATGTGTAACTATGTTATTATTGCTTTGAGTCCTCACGCATACTTACTGAGTGTCTTACGTCAAATTTACTGCATAGTGTCATCGCTACAGTTCTACCACCCTCATTAGTCTTCTATCCTATCTGAATAAGCTAAACTTCATCTGCGCTTTTATTTATACATGGTGAGTTTTCTAGCTCACAATTATTGTATAATGCCATAAGTAACTAAATAGTGCATTACAAAATAAAATGTATTTATGAAACCACTTCAGATTTGTTTCTTTAATTTGCACATTTGAATTTAAACCCCTATGTAGTTTATTTTTATTTACTTATTCGTTTTCCTGCCCTCGATATTGCGACAGTTCACCAATCCGGCCCCTGAGCTAGTACGTTTTCGAGACCCCTGGTCTAGATCATCAACATAAGGTGTGTACACGAAATTCCATCACGACACCGTTTAATTCATCTTTTGTCCCTGTACATTGCAGGAATCAAACCACCTCCCCAGATCAATCGTTATGGTTACGGACTTGGACCTGTTTAAGAGTGCCATTACAATCCAGCTTGTTGTAGTGTGTCTAATGTGAATTTGGTTACCTGCTTCAACCTTCTTGTAGCTCTCTCCTTTTGTAATGCCTTGGTGTCCTGAGTGTA
Organism: Ixodes ricinus; assembly: GCA_037355805.1. Taxonomy (NCBI): domain Eukaryota; kingdom Metazoa; phylum Arthropoda; class Arachnida; order Ixodida; family Ixodidae; genus Ixodes; species Ixodes ricinus. The sequence goes on from JAZHYW010052466.1 coordinate 81,589, forward strand.
CAATAAAGCAAATAAGATATATGATTATAAGATTCGTTGATTTCGTAATTTTAGACAATTCCCAGCGAATCTATAAATTAAGCCATACTTTTAAATGAAGTCACTAAAAGTTAATTACTCCTAAGTAATTATTAACATCACGGCAGCGGAGGCAGCGGTCTCCACTACCTTGGCGAATACGGTATCTCGACGCGTCGGCGACAGCGCTCTCCCCCAGCGCAGCGTCGGAAAACGACAGAGTGGACAGCGCGATACGCATGCGTTCTCTTGGTAGTGGGGTTTCTCCACCACTACCGAAGTGCTTGGTACTGTAGGCGCCTTGTCTAACGCAAATGAGCGGAGTATAATATTCTCTTCTATAGATATTGAATAGTATTTTGCCCACGCTTCTCTGTCTCTATATCTCTTTCTCTTTTTTTAATACTCACCCCTTGTATGCTTTGCGCAGATCGGATGCACAACTGAGCAACTCCAGAGCGGGGCGGATTGTTGGATTTTCCATTTCCACTGGACTCGAGGGCATCCCGCTCCCCGGAGCAGCTCCCGAGGATGGCGCCGGCCAGAGCTCCAGCTAAGCCGGAAAGCAATCCGGATACCGAAGAATCGTTCTATCGATGACCCGATTTTCACGTAAGGCCACATGAATTCGACCACCCACTACTGTGAGCACCCAAGTAGTAGCACAATTGACCGGTTCAAGTTTGAGCGAGCTTGGGAAGCCGGAAGGAAAGTTTACTCCGGCCAAACACCATTGTTGCACGTGGGCAAGCTCCTCGCAGCCTGGCTAGCCGGTTCGGCAGCTCAGTGGGGTTCTTTGTCAAGCCAAGCTTGACTCTTCCATGCATCTGCAGCCAGAGCCAGGTTGGCAGTTGAGTGGTCAGCCAAGCTTGGTAAAACCGTGCAAATGCAGTGTGAGCAAGGGTAAGACTGGACTGGTCATTTAATCTTGGCTACACGGGGAATTTACAGACTACACCCAGGGTGTCCCATGTGGTCATACAAAATATGGTTTTGTGGCATATAGCAAAACAGCATCTCTAATTTTGCTACACGTGCTAAAAAAAAGCACTGGACGTTACTTTGAGCCAGGTTTTGTGCTTCATGAATAAACAAACTGTCTAGTAATTTTCTTGACTCACATGCACAGTAGCTTCACAGTTAAAAACCTGTGCGAGCTGCTGTAATTATCGTGTGGTGAGTATGCGAATTGAGCTGCAAAATATTTGACGCAGTGGTTCTTTATTTCATGCGATGCTAGCTTAGTACTTATAAGGCTGTTTGCTGGCCGATTATCTGCTGCCTGGTAACTGGGCTTCTTAGCTGGCAGGAGGCAGGAGCCGATCTAAGTACTAATCACGCAGCAACTGCCAGGTGCCCAACCCATGTCCCTTCGCAGACGGTGATGAGCAGCCGGACTGCAGCCCGTTTAATGGACTTAAGATAAGAACATATCAGTGAAGCATTTTTTAGTAATCATGCTTAAACTTGATATCATGCTTCTAATTACGTTATAGCGGAGCAGAAAGGCTACTGCAAAATATTTTGGTTGTATGTACTGTATTTTTATATAAAAGACCCCCTGGGAGCGTCCGGCAGCGATGAAGCGGACGGGGGCGCCGCAAGCGCTCTGGGAGATTCCATAACGCCTCCAGGAAAGGACACTCACTCGGTTTTCAACCGGCTTTGAACCTACTAAACAGTTTTTGGTTTCGGTTTAGCGGAAGAGTGCACTTCATCGTCGTAATGCCTAGATATATGGTCACGAAGACTCGAAGCAAGACGTTTGAACGGTTTTAGCGCTTACTTTAGCGCGAAACTAGCCCAGTTATCAACCCTTTTACTCGAAGCAAGCATAGTTATCACTGTCTTTTTTATTATTACTAGTTTTTTCTGGTGTAAAATCTCAGAAGAGGGGCACTGCAAAATAAACAATTGTTAAAATTACACGCAAAGTCTCGTATTAAAAAAAAAAAATGTGGCGAAGAGTGCATTTATTTGTTCGGACGATGGCACAGATGTTGTGCTTTGAAATTCAGAACGATCGCCTTGGCTCAGGCCAGTCACTCTCGGACAGCAATTGCAGCGTTGGTAGGACATAGTCGCGGCGTGATGTTGGTGAACTGGTCTCCACCGAGAAACCGGAAACTGATAAACATGTGTTATGCTTTAGCTGAGCCTTGAGCGCGCCCTCCCTTTGGCTAGAATAGAATTGCCCAGAGTGTGCGTGTCGCCCCCCCCCCCCCCCTCCGTTAGCCACCGTTTCAGCCACATGCTCCCAGTGGGTCTTTCAAATTGCAGGAGACTGTACATAAGGCGGAACCTACAGAACCAAACAGTGAAAATTATGGTTTCCTTTATTTTGTAGAATACTGTTCTCTGCAACGGCGAATTAAAAGTCAATTACATCATTACATCACCTCAAAATTCATAACAAGCGATATGCATCCGGGCCTCATTCCTCTAGGAGCTTCGGCAAAACAAAGCTACTTGCAGACTAGCCAAATCCCTTATTATCATCATGTTCACCTTTGAGCGTCTCCAAATAACTGCATAAATATTTATGCGAACATGCAGTACTGCGGAAGGTTGCTCAGATCGTCTGAAAGCGGGATTTTCTTTTGCCGAAAGGGAAAAGTCTGTGTTTCGCATGGTAGTGAAACAAAGCCATATCCACAACTGCACTATAGAAACTACGTTTTCCATCTGTTTCTCTAGAAATCTATAAAAGCACTTTTAATATATATTTGAATCACTTGACTAAGAATTAAGTTAAAAAGCGCTGTCGAATTCCACTGAAAGCCCTGCAAATATAATTCTGCAAAAACCAAAGCGCTTTGAAGTTAAAATGCCACGAAATAAAACACGATGAGAGAAAAACACAGTCTGACTTGATTATATTGAATCAATACACTCATTGATAACCATATGCTCGTGAAAACGGATTTGAAACTTTCAGTGTGAAATGAGATCAGACTTATGATGCGGGAGTACTACTAGAGCGACTAACAGAAACACCCAACACCGATATGACTTAAATGCGTGCAGCAAACACATGAAGGTACCTTTGGCAGGCTCGGAGTCTCTCGGTGCTCGAAAGTAACCAGAAGTGAGTGCCAAGCCTGCCAAAGATATCTTGGCGTGCATGTTGCGTGATCTTGAGGCATGAGAAGGTAAGTTGGGCTAGTTGGTCATTCATCACTGGAATATACGCAAAAGAAGAAAAAAATGTGGACAAAACGAAGAAAGATCTGGAGAGGAGACGGCATAATTGTTCAATAATAAATGTTTGAAAAAAAATATATATAAATAAAAACCGACACAAGCCTGTAGAACACTAAGGTGTGGCCTAGACACCCTGTCTCAGCAACCAGATTCACTGGCTCCGCAAATAGTGAAATTATTTGTCATTAATAATGATGGTGTGCTCACACGAGTTATCCAGGGATATTATCAAGCAGTCCACCTACTGGTTTTCAGTGACCTTTGTGAATGCATGCCCAACTGTGAAAATATCAGTGTCATGGGCTGGTACTAGGCAAAAACCGTTGAGCAAATTCCCTCGGCCTTCTTGATTAAATCTCACGCAAAACTACTCTTATGAGCGAACCCCCATTGCTATTGACTGACAGAGAATTTCACTATCTAGCAAAGCGCAGTGACGCTGGTTTTGAGGGAGTATGTTTAGACGTTATCTTACAGCGTTCTGCCAGCACGTGTTGGTTCTTGCCATATATATATATATATATATATATATATATATATATATATATATATATATATATATATATATATATATATATATATATATATACTGTAAACGACTAAATTTTCGCGAGGACCTAATTTTCGCGAATTTCGCGGATCGCCTACAAACGCGAAAAATACGTCCCGCAAAAAAGTCGGGCAATATGTGAACGCTACGGAAGCTACACTCGATTCGCGAAAGTTAGAACCCGCGAATAATTTCAAATTTTTCAGCTTTGGCCCGATTCGCGAAAATTTGAGCCCGCGAAAATTAAGTCGTTTACAGTATATATAATCCAAAATAAACCATCGAAACGAATGCTCGCCATATCCTTTTCAGACCTTCCTTTGAAAGGTCTGAGAAGTCTAAAGGTCTGATAATCTGACAAAAAACATGTCAATTTTTTTGTCGGATTATCCAGTCTTGAGGCATGTCGGTGACGGTTGTTTCTGTGTGTAGCTCTAGTGGAACTCGGGCATAATGAGTAAAAAGTCATGTCTCGTTATGGTTCCTGTTAATATAGATACTCCACTACGTAAACATTATTTTCTTGGACAAGCTGTATAAATACCAGGATTTTGTTCTGCTGTTATGGACAACTCCACTGCCAATATTATTGAAGCATTACTGTATCTAATTGTCAAACTAAACTGAAGTGTTGAACTGAACGATTGGGCTTGCTCTGAGAGGCACATAGCAAGATTCTTTCATATTGAAAATTCCATCAAGATACGTAATTTGGGACACTGACTGCCAGTCAGCAGCCCTGGTGGAACGTGCCCTGATGGTCCATCAGATGACGTCTGACTGCCACTGCCAAAATAATTTCATCAGCAAGGGCAGCATTTATATAAAAGATCCCATTCCGAGTTGGCCATCTTGGATGGCTATGAAACGGTTCACAAGCCGAGGCCAAAAAAAAATGTTCACGAGATAAAAAAAAAAAGTAACCCAGCACTGGGGATTGAACCCGGGACCGCTTGCTCATGAAGCAGACGTCTTACCACTAAGCTACACTGCAGCTTCAAAAAACTCGTTTTGAGACCTCGTTGTATACGAGACTTTCGCACGGCACTTGAACGCGTGAGTAGAGTGCCGTCGGACGGCACTTGAACGCTCTGCAAGAGTGCCGTCGGACGGTACTCTAGACACTACGTTCAGAAAAACGCCCTCGATGTCTGAACCTTTCGGGACGACCGTATACACTTTAATTCACAAAACGTATGCGACTCCGTTGAAGCTAGAGAGCAAGCATGCATGCTACGACAGACAGCCCTGGCTTCCACGGACGAACGCGAGCAGCAGACATATCTGAACTACGCTCGCGGATGCTTTTTGTCTGCGCCCTTCATGAAACAATAATAATGAGCTGCGACACAGCGGTAAGGCCAATAGCCCACAACAGATAGAAAGGTATAAACTTTCTAGCCTAAACCTCTCGGACCGAGTCAAGAGCATTGCAGTATTGCAGCGCGAGGTTCCGACAATGAGTGCATCGCTCTAAAGAATGCTTCGGCTCCATATGCAGTTAAGCCTTCAGCATGTTATGCAAAGCACTCGTACATCAATCTCCGTATTTCAGTTCTACTCACCTGCCATGTAGAGTACTTTCGCGTCGTAGAACCCTCCTTTTGTTCGCGCGTCTCCGGCCCAGTAGACCTGGTACACCTTGTCGTCTTCAACTACACCGCTAAAGTTCCTTACATAGTCGGAACTCCCGAAACACTGGGTCTTGTCGAGGAGAAATTCTACTAAAACGTAAGACGTTGTAGAGCTCGGGCAGGATCGACAGGTTGGAGCAAGCGGGCAAACAAAACGAGTCGAGAGCGATCATTCATGGAAGCTCGGCGAAGCCGGGCGAAGCGAAAGTAAAGGAGTAAGTGGCGCGTTCGGCGTTCGGCGGGCTTCTGATCAGGGTTGTCGGGTGCCCTGCTTGTCATATCTCTAACATCAGCGATTTTATGGGCTCACGCCCCGAAATCGTTTTCTCGTGCATAGATATTTTTTCGTATTCATAGATTTGACGAAATAGTGGTATTCGAACGAACTTTACGTCCTCTGACCGTACGTCTGTCTGCACGTCAAAGCTTTTTGACGTACAGTCAGAGACAATCGATGTACAATCAGAATCGCCACCAAGAAACCTTGACGGCATTTCGCGGCGGCCGACTGCCACCAGGAAACCACCAGAAAGCCAACAAGTGGAGTCTGACTGGAGTTTGACTGTCGGTCAGAGTAACTTGTTGGCCAATCAGACATGCTTGACGTACAGTCAGGCACAGTCAGCGGTCCACTAGAAAACATTGACTGCCAAACAGGGTTACATTGATGGATTTTTCATTCGGGTCCGCAGTACAGCAATGCATGGTGGTGGCATGGCAGGTGTTTGTGGCTTCAGAATACACCACAGGCGCATGATGTCCAATGTGGACAATCGCCGATATTTGACATTAGAATTAACCATCAAGTAGGCCTAGATATTCTCAAGTTGATGAATGTCAAGAGGTCAAAGTTTACATATGCAACAAAGCTTTAAATAATGTGCCATGTGGAGAAGGAGACAAGAAGCCTTGTGTTGCTGGAGCACACGAAATCCTTCAAATCGCCTTGAGTGTACTAGTCAAGAAAAGAAGTGACATTGTAAAAGCGGGACAGAGCACATTCCAATGCACGGCATATTAAAGGCCCCCGAAAAGAAACAAAAAACGTTTTTTTTAACAGTCTGGTTAGGACACGCGTCTCAAAAAATTAATTAAACGCGAAAGATAAAAAATATAGAGCAATATTGACGGCGTGAAACGCGATTTAGTCGGTAGTCACCTACTTTCCACTTGTTTTCTCTCTCGGCATTTCGGGCGCGTGGAGGAGAGGCGGATCGGCTTCGCCTTCACGACCGAGATCGGTCATTGCGGAATGACTAGTGACGTCATGAACTTTGCGCGCAGAATTTCAAATAAACCTCTCGCCGTCAATATTGCCCTGAACATTTTTTTAAAATTCATTTTTTGACACACGTGTCTCAACCAGACTGTCTAAAAAAAAAGAACGAATTTTTGTTTTGTTTTCAGGGGCACTAGAATGCTTTTTAAGATCCTCATTTTATTGTCATAACTCAATCTACGATTTATGATTCTCTTAAAAAACCCAAAACTACATTCATGAGCGGCCGATTTGTGTATTAAAAAGTGATCAAAGTTCCCGACACTTAACAGCATCGCAGAACAGCAGATGGCGCTACCGAACCTTGTTGAATATGATCGAATGATGGACGGCGCCTGTGAGCTACCCGAAAATGATCAGTTCTCACATGAGGGAGTGGGACTGGTCGGCCGCTCGTCCACGTGGGAACCCACCTCTCGCGAGGGGCTGACACTTACCTTATGACATGTCCTGTACCTTTCGCAGGTCAAGCTCCCCAATGTCTTGGAGGTGAGAAGTCACCTATGGCACCCCTTCTGAAAGCTCCTGCGGACACAGCTACCTTACGGCGAGCCCTGATAATTGCCGGTTCAAAGCACGTAATGTCCATCTTCAGCGACATGCCCAATAAAAACCTGATTCTAGAAGCTGTCGCCGTCTATGAAATAAAAAGAACGAGTTTTTAACCCTGACGCCAGCTCGAGGACTAACACGCCGACAAAGTGCACATTTCTTCTGAAAAATGGTGTCCACAAAACCTAAATAAAAACAAAAAAAGACAGCGCAACATTTAACGTGGTGGTGTTTTAGCGTGGCGTCATAACAGAGGCTGTTGCATCCCATGTAAACCAAAGGTGGCCCAGGGCGAAACTTGTTTGTTCTTCGCCACAGTTTCGATCCATAGAGTTCAGCCTTTAATAAGCTGCAATCGTAATTTGAGAGAAACTTATCACAAATGGAATATTTGGTAAGCGATTGCTTTACTTTATATTACATGGAGAATAATTATATTTTTATTAGTGTGGAACTAGCTATTCTCGCTGTCACCTAAAGAAAAGTGTAGGCGTAGTTATGTGATGCAGGCTTTTTGCTCACATGCCGACTCACAAGCTCATCAGCTCTGCTAAATTGTCGTTGCAAATGTTCGCGTTTTCATAATCACAATTCGATCGACACTGTCAATTCTGCCACCCGAAGATGCTTCGCCTCGGTTCCAGGTGCGACACTATGAGGTGAACCAGAATTGTTTAGGCCATAGAGGCCGGATACGTTCAATATTTAAAGAAAACAGGTTGGAATGGTCGAATGGGCTATGTTCGAAACGTGGCAGTCGGTTTCATAGCTGAACGTGTCAGAGGCTCTCCATGGTGACTTTTATCTATTGTGCTTCGCACTAAGCTGGGCCTTTATTCGCTACCGACTGTACATCTGCTTTTCAGATGGATCCCCACATATATATCAGGCGGGCTTCTGGGAAACTCAACGTAACGGCTTGTATACTTACACGAAACACTCGTGCCAACAATCAAATCCGCTCACTGAAAAAAAAAAAAAGACTTTGCCGTTTGCGTTAGTTGCCACCTGCTGCATCCTCGCGGCTGTGTTTCTGGCGGCTTCGCGCTTTAGCCTCTCCGAGTATCGTGAATACCAGTGTATCTTTATGCTTGCACGAGTCGTGCATTACGTTTTCCTTGGTCGTTCCTGATTTCATTAAAGGGTAACTCCGCTACATTTTCTTGATTTCAAGGTTACGACTGGTTTAGGTGAAGGAAGTGTCCCTGGATTACGACGTGTTATTTCAAGATGCTTTGTGTGGTTTTAGTAATATCTTATAGCAACATTTTGTTTCGCGGGCAAAAGGCAAAACCAAAACTGCCGGTTCGAGTATAATAGCAACCCTTATGATCAGCTGCATGGCCATTGTGTGTCGCGAACTTCAGACCGCGGTACCGCGAAACTTAAGACTGGCGTAGTGTTAAGAGCCGTTTTATTCTGCCAGGTAAGGTAATATGGCTGTTTTACTGCTTTGCTTTCTAGATGTCAAGCATAAGTAGCAAATATTAATAAACAGCCATAAAGTGGCCAACCGAAAAAGCGAGTTCTCGACGATGAACGCAGGCTCAGCGCAGGCTCACATCGAGCCCACAATTATTTTCTGAGAACTACATTGTTGTTGGTGTGCAATTCACGTTGCAGAGGCGTTGTGGAAGATAATCGTAAGCTCGCGTTGAGCAGGAACAGAAAAACCTATTGCCGACAGTGAATGCCACCTTTGACTCCACGACACGCTTGATCGAGTAGGGAGTCAAAAATCTTAGTGGGCGATCGCTAACTAGCACTTTCATACTACGCTCGCCAAACCATAGCATAACAAGCAGATAACGTTTGCTGGGAAAAACACGGCGAGAGAAGTGCGGTACGCACAAGTAGCCCTGAGTGGGACCATGACATCAGGGCACAAGGTTTTTTGACAAACAGCCAACCCGCTGAATTCCCCTGAGAAGCTTGTGGTAGCATTTTTAATTTCGCTTTCGGAGTGAATTGCAGTTTCTTCATTTTGGCAATCTTTGTATTTAGTCTCGTAAATGGATATCAGTCATTTAGTTTCGTTCGACATTTGACTGCAGTTACCCTTTAACATTTGAAATACGAGTGCAGTGAACGAGATAGTTGTCTCTGGCACTGGAGCAAGATCAAGATGTGTACAATAATAAACCCGGACTGTAGAGGCGGTCGCATTTTAGCGCGCCGCCGAGACGGCGTTTCCTTTAAAGAATTCGTTTAACGTCCCGATACGTGCTGAACCTATAGTTCTTCCACCACGGGCGGGGCTGTGCGTATCCCACGGCGGGTCATTGCCGGGGGTCTTCCTTCTCACCCGGGGCAGAAACTCTGGGCACACAAATCTACGCTGGTACTCGGGGCATCGGAGCGCTGCTAGCAACTGGCTGGCGCGCCATTTCGTAAACTTGGCCGCGGCTCGAGTTCGAACGACTTCGTCGAAAGCCTTGGGTCAGGTTCCTGTGGTTCGTGACGCTGTCTGGAGAAGCACCGTGCGCGGCTGGTGTGTGCACGCCATGGACCCAGCATCGTGGGATTCTCCGCGAAACGGCTTCCCCGGACACCCAAATGTGTCTGGCGCCGTGGTTAGTTTACTTTGAGGCTCCTGTTAGCGCTCTGTGGTGATAGAACGTTTGCTGGTAAGGCATGTATTGGCGATTCTAGCCGATACATGCCTAAACATAAATATGTCGGTAGTTTAGACTCTCAACCATGGGGCCCGATCTCAATGTCCCCTTGGCAAGATACATAACCTCTCGTTTGATTGGTTGATAATGCGTGGTGCCTGTACCCAGTGGGATTCTAACTAGACCTGGTTGGATGGGACAGGTTTCGGCGCACTGCCATAACCCCCGACCGGACAGACCGGGATTGAACGAGCCCGAGTGGCTCAGTAGTTCTCTCCCGCGGTTTGCCGTGTTACTTTTGTCGTGCGCGACCGCCCCTACATTGCGGCTTAGCAGCCGTCCTCGCCGGGCACGGGAGGACATGTGACGCCAAGGCGTCCAACTTTGTAACTGCTTAACTATGTAAGCCGTGCGCGGCAGTTAGAGACAGCGTGTCATTTCCTTTTGCATAACTGTTTGTTTTTGTTGGAATAAAATTTATATTAATAGGTTGTATTGATCAGAACTTCGCCTCCACATCTATTGACTCTCCGCCGTCAGCCACAACAAGAGGAAGCAACAAGTCTCCTTCAACTCCAAGCAGCATCCGGACCACATCTTCCACTATCTCCCCTCCCGGTTCCCGACGGTAGCTCAAGGTGCTCCATCAAGGTCCGGATAAAAAAACAAAAAATGAAAGCCGCTTACAACTCCCTGTAACGCCGAATTAGAGCGCAGCTCTTGAGGAGGAGGGAAGGCACGGGGGGGGTCACGTGACCTCGGGGAGGGGGGGGGTCACGTGGCCTGGGGGTCACGTGACCTCGAGGAGAGGGGGATTTTCCCGCTAAATTTAGCGGGGAAATTTTCCGCTAAAATTCTTCCGCTAGATTTAGCGGGGAAAATTTTCCGCTAAATTTAGCGGCGAAAATTTTCCGCTAGATTTAGCGGGGAATATTTTCCGCTAAATTCAGTGGGGAAACTTTTCCGCTAAATTTAGCGGGGAAAATTTTCCGCTAGATTTAGCGGGGAAATTTTCCGCTAGATTTAGCGGGGAAAATTTCCCGCTAGATTTAGCGGTGAAAATTTTCCGCCAAATTTAGCGGGGAAATTTACCCATCATGCACCGCGCGGTTACGCCGACGGCGACGTCGACGGCGACGGCAACGGCGACGCCGCTCAAGCCGGAAACGGGCGCCTAAGAGCTGCGCTCTAAAATAAAAAAACGACAACCTGATTGACTATTTGAGCCGTGCATTAAAAAAAGTTTTCAGCGATTTCTTTTTGTCCTTTTGCAGGCCGCAATTAATTGTTACGCGATATAAAGCAGGGCTTTAGCCCCAAGAGGATGCCCGATCGTCTCTCGGCGATACGAGACTGCAGTAACCAAAAACTAAGAAACTGGAGACAAAGTGTGTACGCATTGCTCGTGTATAATTTATTATGCGCCAATTTTATTCCGCGGATCTTTTGGGGCACCGTCTTTGTTGTTTAGATGCCTCTTGTTTTTTCATGACAATCTCTGTCGGCACAGGGCCCGTTTGCTCGAAGCGCTAACCGCGGCTAAAGTTAGCCGCAGTACCTAGGAGAGGGATTTCGAAGTCACGTGACTTGCTCAGTAGGGATGCGGGGAAACATGGCGGTGCCCCGGTGAGTGAGCGCCAATCGCTTTGGAACTAATATGTCGTTGTAGCTGCATTATCGGGCGTGTTAAGCCCGGTTCACACAGTTGCAGTTTGACTGCGTTTGACTGCGTTGCGGCAGCGAGACACCAGGACATCCCTGCTGCTTATATCGCGTGCTATGAAGATTCCGTGAATTGGATTCCACGCTTCATACGAAGCACAGATGTGCCGGTGACTCGCTTTCGTTCTCGCCGCAACGCAGTCAAACGCGCTCAAACGCAAGTGTCTGAACCGGCCTTTAGTCTGCAATGAATGGTGCTGGAGCTTTCGCTTTGCCTCACTCACTTAAATCACAAAGGATGAGCAATGACCTCGCCGCTTTTTTAGATAGTCTTTCAATTCTGGCCATTCCTAAGCCTAAATGAATGCGATAGTTGCTCGGCATGGCAACTTCTTTGGAAAGTGGATTGCCTTGACTCAATCGGCCGGGTAATGATAGCACACAAAAGCAGACAGCGTCCCATTATACCTTTTTCTAAATTACCCAAGCATCGAGGAGAACCCTGGAAGTGTAATTCTACGGTCCGAGCGCTGGCCTTCCTCTTATAAAAGATTCGAAGTAAATAATCATATTAAGGCTTTGTCGAAGGCGCGTGCAAGGCAAAATTTGTTTTAGACATTTTGCTTTAGAACAATTACTACTGCAGACGCCAGCACGTGCAACACGTGTAACTACACTCGTAGCACGCATCTCGGTGCTTGGCAAATTTAGAAAAAAGGTGTATAGATCTATTGCTATATCACCCAAGCATCAAGGAGAATGCAGGGATTGGTGTTCCACGCGCCGCACGTGCTGGCCTCAGCAGTAGTAACTTTTCTAAAGCAAATACCTGAAACAAATGGCATCTTGCACGCGCGCTCGTCAGCACTTTATTTTGGTTATTTACTTCGAACCTTTATACGGGAAGGCGTGCGCGTGGCGCGTGGAACACCAGTCCCTGCATGGCAGTTTGAAACTTTAGACCCATGTTACGGACAAAGAAAACAGGACGCGGGATGGCCAAAAAAACATGCTTTTCGTGCAAGGCTCGTCAAATTATGAGGCGCTGGAGAAATGCAGCCTTCTGCGTTAAGTCCTTATTTCGAACTCTTTTTGTTCGCCTTCCGCCCATTGAAAAGCATGCGGGAAGGGACTTAGAACGCACCTGGTATCGCTGCGCCGCAGCGTTCTTCCGCAACATAGTTCGTTTGCGTTCCTCGCCGTCACCATGGCAACGAACGCCGAATGAATGGAAGCACGCACGGTACCGCCGCGTGAAGCCAGCAACAGCTGACGCCATTTTACGAACGCCGTCTGCTAGCCAAAGCCGAACGCGGTATGGCAGATCAACCGCCTCCGCCGGTGCGCCGCTAGCAAAGGCGACGAAGCTGAGACACGCCGATGGCGATCGAGCAAGCAACACCACCGCGGGACGACTGCACCGGCGGCGTTTATTGGGATCAAATGCCGCCTTTACCGGTGCGCCGCTAGCAAAGACGACGAAGCTGAGGCACGCCAACGGCGATTGGGCGAGCAACAGCACCACGGGACGACTGCAACGGCGGCATTTATTGGGATCAAAGGCGCGCGAAATAAGCAAGAACAATTTTATTTAAATCATAACACGCGATATTCAAGTTGGGAACCACATACCTTTGCTGGGTCTTTTCTGTGAACTTTTTACAGAGACACGGGGTGCTGCATTCAGAAAACAGCTCCGTTTGCAAAATATGGGGCCCTGAAAAGGGCCGTTTAGACCGCTACCAGAACCTCAGAACTGACGTAACGAGCACCTGACAAGCGGTTGGCGTATAAGTAGCCTTTATGCATTCAGGCGGGCGACGGGCTGAGCGCAGCGGGATCACTCGAAGTCACCGGGGCCGTCAGAATCATCGCCCTGTCTGCGTCGGGGCTCCAGATTTTGGCGGCCACGGCGACGAACGACTGGAATCTATCAGTGTTTCCGCGCGCCTTCCTCTCTCCACAACATGAATTTTGCAAGGTGACTGTGACCAGTGAAATGGTGGATCTCGCGCCGTCCAGATGGAAGAGAGTTTTGACGTGGGCCCAGGTGCGATCCACCGGTATCGGTATGCGCACCAGTGTTCGCGTCGACAAAGTGCAGCTTGTGGTTGACGGTGAGGTGCGTGAGCGAGCGTCATCTGCAAGCTTGCTACAGCCAGCCCAACAGTCAGTGATTATTCGTGTTCTGGGCGGACCCACTCGGCTATTAGCCCTGCAGGGATTTTAGCGTCACAGGTCTCCACGGGAACAAGAAAGCAGCACCCGCTGCAACGCTCACACCGCCGAACACCCCTGGCCAGGCCTTAAATACCCGCGATGGTACTTTCGCCGATGGAACATACTCTGGTCTAGTTCTACAGTCACACCTTCGCCACCAATCATGCCTGAATGCTTAAAAACGGCATTTACCACAACCTCCCGACAAAAGCTCGCCCAATCAGTTATTGTCTTACTTGCGATATCAGTCTCCGGCTGAATGACGGCGCACGGTAGGTTCTGGCACCGGAGGATGATTTTCGCGAGTTGGAGAAGCGTCAGGTGCGATCCTTCGAAAAAGGAACCACTCCGTACCGAGACCTGGCCCCGGCACTGAACTTTGACCGGCTTCCTTTTGTGCACCGCACGAGTCATCCACACACCGCACCCGCACGTGTAGCGATCCGCAGATCTATCGCGGACTTGCAGCTTGTCATCGCAGCTTCGCACTCTGGACACGCACGAAAACCCAGGAGCCAGAGCAGGCTCCATGCGCTGAAGCAAATTAATTGCTTCAAGATGATCTTTCATGGCGTCATGAAGACGGCACAAGTTGAACGCCATGGCACTGCGATGCTCGCCTCTGGAAGAATAAAGCGCCGAGGGGTAACTGCGCGCTTCTTTTGCATTTATTATTTTTATTTGATCCGCCATTTTCTACGTCGTGACACAATTCCAACAAACTCATTGGTTGATCGGTCGGACCACACCATCGCGTGACAAAACAAACGCCAAACGTATGTCCACAGACGGCATCGTCACAGAGAAGGGAGCAGTCGAACCCAACAACAAAAAAGTAACAAAGTGAATAAAAAGAAAAAATAAGAAGAGAGCGGTTGGATTTTCGGACGGCGTCTTCTTTGATGAGAGTGAGGAGCGGCCATGCTG